>KB303777.1:215962-238991 GCA_000328365.1 Capitella teleta
ACGCGGCAGCGGCGGCGGCAGCATCAGCTTCGGGCATGTCTTGTTTGTAGTTCTAAGCGGCTAGCGTGGTTGCACGACTAGGCGGTGACGGGGCTGCAGAGGGTATCTGCACCCTAGGCGGATACAACGGATTGCATATGCCAATCAACGTTTCAGGGTCACCAATTGTAGGAGCTCAAAGAAACACGCGAGTCAATTGGGCTCTACTGAATTCCTTCTCTTTATTCACGAGCATGCCTGGTATATATACCCCGGTTAGTGCAGACGGGAGATTCCCTGGGGGATCCCTGAGCGTATCTGCTCAATCACTGTTCGACATGAATTGTTCACGGTGCTTGAACGAGGCACTACAACCTTAATAGGCAATCCATGATAGACAACATTCTAACAAATAATATCAAGGGAATCCATGACACTGGTGTTATCCACACCGATATGTCAGACCACTTTTCCATATTTTGCGTACTTGACAAGCCAAATAAAAGTAAAGACAACAAAATAACATTCAGATCATATTCTCAAAATAGCTTTGAAAGATTCAACAATCTCTTGTCCAATGAATCATGGGCAGATGTCATGTCATATAACAATCCATGTGATGCCTACGACAAACTGATAAAGAAGGTCATCCTTCATTACGAGTCCTCTTTCCCTGTAATTACAAAAACACTCAGCAAAAGAGATAATAATGAGTGGATAACTAATGGCCTGAAAAATTCCATCAAGCAGAAGAATAGATTATACATCTACAAAGACCGACTCGAACAAATGAATTTATTTACAAACGTTTTAAAAATAGACCTAGTAAGCTCACAACACATACTAAATAAGTATGTTACGAGGGGCTTATTGATGAAAACAAAATTAACCTGAATAATCTGTGGAAAATGCTGTAAGACCTGCTCGGTGCCAGCAAGAATGAATCTCTTAGCAACGAGTTCATAGTGAATGGTATTCCCTGCAGTGACAAAGCTGTCGTCTCGGACTCCATTAACAAGTAATTTGTGAATGTTTGGGCCAGTTTTGCATCCAAAATCCCGAATGTTGATTCAAATCCCGAAGACTACTTCACTGGTTCCTTTCCCAATTTCTTTTTTTCTCATTCCGGTGACGGTAGATGAAATCACCACCGCAATAAACACAATGAAAACATCGGCTGCAGCTGGAGAGGGCAACCTAAAACCTAAAATACCGAAAGCAGTTAGGGACGCTTTATCAAATCCACTGATGTACATAATAAACCTAAGATTATAAAAAAAAAAAAACAAAAACAAAAAAAAAAAAAAAACAAAAAAAAAAAAAAAAAAACACCACAATGCCTGATCGCTTAAAGTTCGCAAATTTAACACTAATATTCAAAGCAGGAAATCCATTAGAAATTGCTAACTACAGACCGATATCTGTGCTACCAGCTTCCTCCAAATTTTTTGAGAGATTGCTCCATGATAGACTGTGTAAATTCTTCCAACAAAACAATGTAATAACAAATCACCAATATGGGTTCCGCAAAAATTATAGTTGTGAAATGGCTTTACCAGTAACAACTGACTGTATAGCGTCAACACTCGACTCTAAAGAGCACGTCATTGGCCTTTTCCTAGATCTCAAAAAGGCTGTTGACACTGTAAACATTGAATTTCTATTAAAAAAATTAAAACACTACGGTGTTCGCGGAAACTCACTAAATCTCATGAAAATTTACCCCACAAACAGAAAAAAAAACAGTTGAAATACACAATAACAATTCCTCTGTGCTTTCTTTGATCTGTTGTGTTCCGCAAGGGACTATCCTTGGTCCATTGCTATTCCTCTTATACATCAACAATTTGCCCAATGCATTAAAATCACCCAAACCAATTATGTACGCAGATGACACAAATCTATTTCTCTCAGGAAAAACATCGACGAAATGACAGATACTCTCAATCAAGATTTAAAACTGCTATGTAAATATTTGAAATGAAACAAACTTTAACTAAATCTCTCCAAAACTCACTCAATGTTATTTCTTTCAATAATTTCTTACATAGAACACCTCTTGCAAAAAAAGCCATCAAAATAACCTGCAATGTCCTTCGCTTGACACATGCAGCACCACTTTTTCACGACTGCTTACTGCTGACTGTGCACGACTTGCATATATACCACACCTCTCTCTTCATCTTCAAAATCTCTCATCATCTATTGCTTCCTCCCTTCTCGCGAATCCTTGTTCTTTCTCCTCAGTTCCATGGTCGAAACACTAGATCCAATATCAATATGATTGTACCATTCTGTAGAACATTATTACGCCAGAAAACCCTTGCTTACATGGCAATCCACCCAATTCACATTTCTAATTTAATCTTTGAATCGCTCATGTCGAGTCTTTTGAACAGCTAGAATATGGATATGTAAACGCTTGTGTTTTCACAATGATTAATCAGTCTGATCAACCGTTTTTCGTTGTTTCTTTACACATCGCCATAATTATAATAATTGTATATGTTTGGTGGCTTTAATTCAATTACTGAAATACACATAGACAATTGAAAAATCGACCAATCAGCATAATAATAATAATAATAATAATAATAATAATAATAATAATAATAATAATAATAATAATAATAATAATAATAATAATAATAATAATAATAATAATAATAATAATAATAATAATAATAATAATAATAATAATAATAATATGTTGTAATATAGTGATATTTACTCAAAGAAAAAAAAATCATTCTATGATCCTACAAAGCTTGGCATCGACTTTTAGTGTTCTTTTCTTCTGCTCGTTGCGTTTCTTGAATCAATGTACCTTAAATGTATTTGACTGATATGTTTGAGGAAGAAAGATTAAGAAATGAACACCCCGTCTGAAAAATAATGCGGCATGCAATAAAGTACTATTAAGTGTCCCTGTATGTCAGGATGTGATCACCTCGAATCATGTGTGTATGTCACAAGTCATGTTCAATTAGTACCATCAAAGTCTCTTATTTCTTGTGTTATTGTTATATTACAAGTTAAACATCTTCCAACGTTTTTGTGCGAGACTCCAAATGGCTAGAGGGCTTAGGTTTAGATGTAATTAATTTGTCAATTGCTTCATTCAAAGGCATTTTATTGTGTTTGATCATCTCGGGCGATGGTTTGCATTGCAACAAACCTCCACCAACTAAAATTCGCCGTCTCACCCGCACAATTCGCCGCCTCACCGGTCTTTATAGACAAGAAAATTGCATTTTCTCCACAATGAGCGGTCAAACTTCAGTGAAATGACATCCAAACGACAGTTGACACTATATCGAACATTCCCTCAATTCGAAATGGTCATAGGTAGTTGTAATCAATTTCTATAAACAAAAATGTGTGCTGAAAGGTCGATTCTGAGGGGGGGGGGGGGTCAAACTGTGCGAACTTACGTTTGGAAACTGCACAGCCCACAGCCACACGAATAAGACCGGGTGATAGCCAGATGGGCTGGTTGGTATCTGCACATATCATTTATTGTAAACAATGCATGATTTCTCGAATAATGAACGATTATTCAAATTCCACACAATTCTCCGTCCCGCTCCACACAATTCTCCGCCTCACTCGCACAATTCGCGTCCGTTAATGATATGCAAATAATAAGCCGGACATTCTCCTTCATCCGTATCTCCACTGTGATGTTTATGACGTAGTGACTCCACGTCATTTATGCACTAGTTGGATGGTAAGCTCCAAGCTCGTAATAACGAAGACTCAACCAATCACTTCATATTGGCTTTAATTTACCTTCAATAAAATATTCTAAAGAGGGTGTCACAAATAATAGAGTTCTGAAAGGATTAGCTTGGTGTGTGGTTCGTACGGGACGAGTGAGCACGTGTGAGAGAGAATGTGTGGTGTGGAGATGTGAAGGAAGGTGTGTTATATACTAAAACCATGGATGTGGGGCAGCCTGTGATTCTCATAGACAGTGCAGTAGATCGGTGCCTTCCAAGTATTTGCTATCTGACAGTGATGGATGCGTTTGCTCTCCGGTTCTTTGTTCTCGGCGAACTTCTGACCGCCAGTATTCGCTAATTGCACGTTGGTCTTCTGACCTCTCAATATTCGCTGATTGCCTCTTGGGAGATGGAAGCAATCCCGTGCACGCTCTGCCCGAAGATCTATACATGCATAGGTAGAATTTATATAATCATAATTACATATGCTATGGTGAAACATCGTGTGAAGTAGTTAGAAGCATCCACGTAATCTTAATAGTTTATACCAGTGAAGGGAACCTCGGAACACATGCGCATGTTAGTACATGATGTGCGTTCAATGTTATGTAATTCCTGTAACAGTCTCACCTTTCTTTCGTGAATGCGCGAAATTCATTTAAATGTTGTGTCACAGGCGTTAAATGCATTAAACAAGTAACAAGAGATTATATGAAATACCTTGGCATGCACATGTACGTATAGAGTTTAATTATAAAATTTAACTTGTTTGAGATTAATAAATGCATCGCATGTGCTTATATAAGAAACTGAAAACCTTCTCAGGCAGCTGTATTTTCTAGAAGGTGTATTTATACATATCACATCCTTTTAAAATAAGAGCACATAAACCACAGGTCACGATGTCGCGCGCAACAAGCGTGAAACAGTATGTCTGAACATGTATAATATATGTGCACACATTTGGAAGTTAGCTCCTACAGTAGGGCTCAGTGTATATATGTATTCCAACAGTGTGTATGCACGATTGAATTTAAAGACTGACTTCCACTTTCTTCCTTGATTCTATAAAGAGCACAGCGCAATTACAGCCTCGTCATACCACCACACTCTGAACTAAAGAGTCAGCATGGATCGCGTTCTCTATCTCTCTGTTATTCTTCTGAGGTGTTGCCATGGTTACAGTCAGACAAATGCTGGATTAAGCGTTCTGCCCAGGGATATCCCATCCAGTGATAAATCAATTTATCTGAGCTACAACTCGCTGACTGTAATCGAGAGCGGTGCATTCAGTGGCTTCAGCAACCTTGAAATCTTGGATTTGTCTCATAATAGAATAGCGACTTTCAACGACACGGCCTTACTTAGGACTAAGCTAACCGATTTGGACATCAGCAATAATCAACTCGAATATCTACCCGTTTTAGACACTGTTGGGTCGACTCTGATATGGCTAATCGCCTCGAATAATCTGATCGCTGACATTAATGATGTACCCTTGGGGAGGCTTAGACGTTTGGCATATCTATACCTGAACGACAACTCTATCAGTTATATCGCGTCCGAGGCATTCACGTCATTTGCATCTACACTGAAGACACTTGAGTTGGATTCCAATCGACTAACTCATATACCATCAGGAATATTCTCTGGTATGCGATCTCTTGAATCATTGATACTCTCTAACAACAACCTCGCAAGCATACCCGACTTTTTGAAAATCCCGGTTCAGAATTCCTTGAGTGATGTCTTTCTGGATAATAACAAGATAAATAGCAGTCAGAACAGCTTGAGCAGACTTACAAGTCTTGAGAAGCTGACATTGTATGGCAACCAACTCATAACGATCCCTAGCTTTTCCAATGCGCAGGGGAACCTTAAAGAACTCTATTTGCAACAAAACAAAATCACGAGCATTGTGGAGGCTGACTTCGATAAACTGTCCTTGAAAAAGCTGCACCTGGGAGACAACAGCATCACAAGTCTCATGCCTCTACTGTCGCTGAATAGAAGCTTAGAGACACTGTACTTCAGCGGAAACAATCTAGCAAGTTTTTCTGCTGAGAAAATGCTCGAGTTCTTGACCAAAATGTCCAAGGTCAGTGTTTTGGATGTCTCTTCGACAGGATTAAGTAGTTTTCCAGATGCAAGTTCCCTTAAAAGAACTTTCAAGTTTTTAAATTTGCTGAACCCAGACACCATGGTATGTGACTGCAGACTGTCTTGGCTCAAAAACTGGACAGCTATCGATGCCACTATAACATCCATTGACGTGAAAAACTACACAAAAGTGTGCAAGTTCCATGGCGACACTGACGCAAGGCCATGGGAGGCAATCACTATCAGAGAGCTCTGCCCACCCCAGGTAAGTTATAATATTATGATTTTTTCAACCCTTATATCTCTGATCCGTGTTCCAGAAAAGTTCCTCACCTGCTTCACAAACCTCTGATAGCCCGGAGGTCCTTCTTAGTTCGGTTAATCCTATTGATCCTAATCTTTCTCCAATTACAACTACACTTGAAGGACGTCCTGGTCGTTCTGGTAATACTGGAGGCAATCCGGAATCCACAACAAATCCAACAGCATCCCAAAAGAACACTGACCTTGTTCCTGCTCCGTTTGATCCTGATCCATTTACTTCAGTTATATCAACACCCAACAACGATGCATCCACTGCAACTACTGGATCTGTTGGTAATATTCGCTTGTCTATTTTTCTAGTCAGATGTCTATAGCGTAGGGGAATATTTTATTTCATTTAACAATTTTAATTAATTGATCTACAGTTTATTATTACTATTTTAAGAGAAACTCGCGATTCCTCTGGCCATTGGATTGGGAGCAGGACTTTTCCTTCTGGCCATCACCATCACTCTCCTCTTGTGGAGAATGAGAAAAGGTGGAGCCGGTACAAGGGGAAGACACACAGGAAGTGGAGTAGGAAGCCACACAGGAAGTGGAGTGGGAAGCCACACAGGAAGTGGAGTGGGAAGCCACACAGGAAGTGGAGTGGGAAGCCACACAGGAAGTGGAGTGGGAAGCCACACAGGAAGTGGAGTGGGAAGCCACACAGGAAGTGGAGTGGGAAGCCACAATTCAAATAGTGAGTGATGAATTCCAAACACAAACAGTCGTTCTAGAGATATTATTTTAGTTGGCGACAACACCATTGGGCAACGTGATCCCGTCACCGGGCAGCTACTTCCCAACTGGGATACATTTCCACAGGGCCGTGAACAAGTGTATGACCAGCCCTCTTCTTCATAAACACCCCTATAGCATCGTGTTTGATGCTAATGATGTGCGGACAATTACTAGTCCACTTGACTCCATTCAATCCCAATTTCGGGCTTTTGTCTTTTATGGATCGGAATTTTAGGTTCATGTTTTGAATATATTTTTCTTCAAAGTTTTTAACGCGTGTAATTACATGTACATGTACTAGTACATTGATTATAACTAGGTGCTTCATAGTATGTACATGTACTGGCATGTATATTCAGCACCTATGTTCAATATTTTATATAACACAATATTTGAAACATATTTAACCCATCAAGGCATGTATTTAGTGTTACATAATATGCAATGCATAAAGTTACTCCAGAATTTCTAAAGACTTACAACCCCACCCCTCTCCCCCCAAAAAAATAATAACAAATAAATAAATAACAAATAACAAATAAATTAAAAAAATAAAGTGCACGCTTTTGTCATGATATCCCGATTGATAATTGTGGTTTGCATTTCAAATAATTATTTGTTCCATCATGTTGAGAGATGATCATGTACAGCAGCTTATGCTACAAAGCTCCATCTTCTTCCATCTCTTCTCCAAAATATAATTAAGATGCTATATTTGGAATAAAAAAGATTAAAAGGGTCAAAAGAAACAAAACATAATTAAATCCGAAAATGTCCACTGATATCTATCCAAGTCGCTCCGGATTACTTTCACCCTTGTCAATTGTCGCTGTAGCGGATCCGAAACTGCCTTTGATGGATGCAGACTGCTAATCAGTTGCAGGTTGCAGATCAGCGCAGATGTTTTTGTGATCCTAATCCGATGAGCCCCTGAAAAGAAATTGAAGAGTGTCATCTCAGGTGTTGCGCTGCTTCAAGCCTTCAATACAAACTCGTTGCTTGTTTTGTTTTTGTTTTTGTTTTGTCTTTGTTTTTATTATTATAGAAGATAAACATTAGTGCTACTGTCACAACAATAGCACTCCCAAACAAAACAATAGTACGAGAGCAATATGCTTTATTTATGCATTCAATGAAGTTTATCCATGGTCCGGGGCTCTGATTGCCGCCAAAAGTTGAAATATCGTAGAATGATGAGTGCACTCTAATAATTGAGACAAATCGGCATAACAGTTGATGAATTTGAAATAGAAATTATAGGAATAGCAGCATGACACATTAAACTAACCATGTATTAAGTATTTCTTTCTCTTATATCTATCTTATCGTGGTTTTTACACTGCGATCTGTTTTGTAAAACTTGCAAAAAAGAATTGCGTAGCGCCATTGAAATCTTTAACATGGAGTAGACAGACTTTTGGGCCACTCTGAATAACCATTGGTCGTTACTGCTGATAACCATTATAAGTTTATAACCATAGGAAATCCCACTAATAACATCATATTATTTTAGGCCTATTCATGTATGCGGCGACAGCTTCAATCTATTGTCTGTACATTATTTCAGGAACACATACATGCTAGTATATTTATAGAGCAAAACTCACTTAATAACTCTCATTGCAGTTAATATATTATAGCACATACAATACGTATATCTGAGCTGCAGAATTTTATACCCACAGAAATGGCATTTTATATAGCACCGCCAAAGGCTCTTCAACTCGAGCTCTTGCAGGGATAATTTCTCATGTGCAGCCAGGTCCAAGAGTCGCATTTGCTGGATCAATTCCAGGAAAGGAAGTTTACAACTCGTCCAACAGATCAGAGACAAAACGTTCCATGAAATTTCTTCCTTTTCAATGTAGTGAAGCAAAAGCCATAATTTTTCTTGCTTTGTATAAACGTGATGTACTCTGTGTATCTAAGACAGGCGTAAAAATAGTCATAGCTGTACAAGTCTGCATATTAATCACTTATCCATGTCAAGCTAATTTACTGAATGACACGCAAAGGAGGGAGGACAAAGAAAAAATACTACACAAAACTAAGAGATAGCATATTATTAGCATATTATTAATGTTTTTTATTACTTCGGACATGATAATTATCACGTTCGAACGTGATAATTATCATGTCGGAACGTGATATTTCCATCATGGCGGACAGCAAGCATGAGTTGATTCGTTTGTATTTCCATCTTGGATTGTCACACTGATGATAACGTCATGTCGCTCAGCCAGAGTGATACTTACATCATTGTGAATTATATCATTGGGAAGGAGGTGATTATAATAGGATTGATCATGTTCAAGTGAATGTGGAGCCAAATAACCGACCAGACGAAGTCGAGTTCGATTATTTGGCTCCAGATTCACGAGAACATTATCAACCTTAGCATAATCAACGACTTCCAAGTGACTTAGCCCGATTATACCACGAAAATTACCTTGAAAAACAAACATTTATTCGGTAAACTGCTGATGTTGTCACGTCTATTCTTACGCACCAGGGAGAGTTGTACAGCTCACAGATAATCATTATTATTTTATGCAATCATAATGCGAGGGTGATAAAAGCGTTATGATTATGATAGGGAACATCGAACAAATATTTTTTTTAATCGAGTCACAATAGGGTGAAGCTGCATTCTTCAGTTATAATTATATCGCTTTTAACATAATTTCACTCGGATTGTCTTTGTTTCATTACCACAGTGATTTTTGGTACGTTAAAATATGTCAACAATATTTTCAAGTTCAGTCAAAACTATGTTTTATTTTTATGAGAAAACATCGAAGAATTGAAAATAACAAACACAAACAAAAACAACGGTGAATTCAAAAACACAAGAGTATTCATGATTGATGTTAAAAGTTATGCTGGCTCTAGCGGCATTATGCTCCTAAATGGATCGACCATCTCCGATATTAGCGGGGAAAAAAATCCTTGTGAAATAAGCCAATGTTTTATTTTGTAAAATACAAAGTGGGCCAAAAGTAGTCTATCTATTCCATGTTTAAGATCTCAATGCTTTCCAATGGTGCTACGCATTTCTGAGAAAGATATTACAGTGTAAAATTACACAAAGATAAGAGAAATAAATACTTGGTATGGTTTGTCTGACATGCTTTGCTGCAATTCTTATCATTTCTATTTCAAGTACATCAACACTTATGCCGATTTATCTCAATTAACATAGTGCACTCTTCATTCTGTGATATTTTCACTTTTGGCGGTAAACAGGGCCCCGGACCATGGATAGACTCCATTGAACGCATAATTAAGACAACACTCTCGTTCTATTGTTTTGTTTTAGAATGCTATTGTTGTGACAGTAGCACTAATGTTCATCTCCTAAAATCAAAATTAAGCAGGGTTTGTATTGAAGCACCTTACAAGAGATGACATTCATCAATGCTCATTCAGGGGCTCATCTGATTTTCCTCTCTTCGCGATCACACACCACTCGCACTTAAATGTTCCTCCTTCATTCAAAATATGCTTCTTACCTGAGATCTTTGCATAAATGGGCGCAGAATAACATAATATAACAATAATATAACAATAAACTTTTTGTTCACTCTGTATAACAAAGTTGTCGTCACAATGAATTTTTGTCGCCAACTTTATTATGCGCCATCATAAATGAGTAGTTCGTATTTGGCCTGTTTTCCGCAGAAGCAGAGCTGGATTTCGTGAACGCTGAAGTTTTATACCACTATAATTTTGATTTACTCGAATGAAGCAATACATGATATCTGTCAAATTTGGATAAACCAATAAACACGGTAATATTTGGTCTCTGTTCTCTGTTAATCCTTTAAAATTGATAAATATACGGCACTTGTCAGATCCTCGACTTGATGATCTTTAACCTTTTGAGTCAAGCTGACATGACAAGATTCTATTTATCACAATGTTCATCCCCCACTTCATACATTTATTACAGATTTTCACAACATATAAATTAAAGCCTGAAGTTTTTCTGACATTTGGTATTAACACCAAATTCTACGCATAATTGCCGACTGAAAATCGAGGCGACGCCATCGTGCAGACGAGCTTTGCGCTATTCCTCCGCGTGGCTTATTTTAACGCATATGAGATCATAACGTCGGGAGGCGTTATGAAATTGCCTTTTGAGACTTTAACATTAGGTGAATGGCGAGAGTGATATATGCTTTTTGTTTATTTATACGCGTTATTTATACACGAATAAATCACGCAAGTAGACACAGCTGATTGGCTGGCAGACTCACTGAGCGGTATTATCCTGGTTTCATCACTCATAATTGATGAATTCTAGCGGATGAGAAGCAAACAAAAAGAAGACAACGCGCAAGATTTAAAGGGAGACAGAACTGGTTAAAAATGGACTTTGAGTCGTTATTTGATGCACCAAAGATGATTCCTATGCCTGGCCCACACAAGAAATATAATCGCTGACGATTTCGCAGGAGATATATTGCTAACTAGGCGTGACGTCAGAGGCTGTCATGAAACACCGAGTTCCCCATCTTTTACAATGGGCTTCGTCATATCAGCGTGTCCTGTGACTAAACCCCTGGATATTTTTGGTTGGCGTCTGCGGACACCAACCTATTGATATGACTTCGGACACACTTCTTCGACTCGTAATTGGACAGACCCAATTTCCTTGAAGTTTCTTCCAATCAAAATCGTCAAATTCATGACAATGTGTATGCGCTCTATTGCCCCACAGCGGGTCAGACGAAACAACGAAATAGAGCAAAATAGAGCGAAAGGTAGAGCTCTCTATTATCGCCCTGTCTGTGCCATTGTGTATCTGCAGAGAAGTTTTTAGTACTTCAAGCGCATCAAACTGATAATCTGAGTTGTTGAATACATCGTTTTATACCATAAATTGATTAATCAAGTAATTTTCAACAGCAAATGTACTTTTTTTACTAGCTATTTAGGTCAGCCATTATGGTATACGAAACGCGGATCTGCAAATCATTTCATCACACGATACGACTATTAGTATCAGAAATGAGGATATATTTACCCTTTTCAAACAAAACTTAAACTTCTATTGGTAACTTTTTTTGTTTACGAATCAGGAATCGGAATCGATTTATGTTATCACAGAATTTTTTATATATTATAGTTATCTCAATATATCTCAGTTGTTATACAAATTGTTGCATTGACATTTACAAAGTATACTCCTAGCATATATATCTGACTAAATCCAGAGTTTTAATTAATTAGCTCGAGTTTCAAGGTCTTGATGGTAACTAAGGTAATTAATTGCATAAATTATTTATTTTTGTATTTTTGTATTTTATTTTTGTATTTTGATATTTTTCTCAGTAAACCGTGTGCTGTCAATTAATTTTATAAATAATAAATCTATTGAAATTGAATAATTTTATATAACATTATTTCATTATTTAGATATTTACAATATTGCAGATAATTTTCAGAGTTATTCGCTTTTTTCAATCATTGTCAACAACATTTGTTGTGTACTAATGACGTTTTTGGTCATGTTTGACAAGAGTGGAATAACTCTGCAATTATACATGATATTGATTTGATTTAGCGCGGAGCATATAAAGAAAGAAACTCACTTTTGTTGAAAATGACGCATTGAACAATTTAACGAAAAAAATGAGAACTCTATGTTCAATATTGAATGAGATAGAGGTGATCAAACTTGTCACCTATTTATGGTCATTGTGACCTTGACATTCGATCTTGAACCTACATAAACAGTTGGTGAGTGGAATTGGTCTGTAGGTTTTCTTAGCAGATGAACGTAGGGCTAATTGTGATATATATTGTTTTCCATGATGCTCTTTTGCTGGCCTTAATCACCCTGCGGACAACAGGCTGAGCTTTTCTGTAGCTAAGCAGATTGTCATCATTAGGGTGGTCTCTAAATTTCTGGAGGGCCGCTCTCCTAAGCCTAATGGCTTTTTTGCATTCATCGGTATACCAGGGTTTTCTGCACTTAGTGGAATTGCAGGATTTCTGAATGGTTTCATGTGCTATTTTGATTAAAAGTGTGGTAAAAATATCAAGAGGGTCATCAGCATCCTCAAAGATATCCTCGGTGATTTCTGTCACACAGCGAGCCGTAGGCAGTCCAATATGCCCGTTTAAAAACCCATTTAGGGTGTGACATTGTAAATAAAGGTTCCTTCATTATTAAATCCGTTTTTCAACATCAACAACAGTATTCCATAATATTTAATACCATTCTTATATTTCTTTTACGCCAATCACGTGTGTAACTGCAATTAAGCAGTTGTTGATGACATTAAGTACCAAATGCACTTGAATTCATGGTAGGATGCACGCGGGAGATATTAATCACTTAATAGCCAGATCAACAACTCATTCCTTATCTACTTTCTCACATCATTTTAAAAAGCACTTCATTGATCAATATTCGGCACGATGTACCATAGCACAGTTATATTTGTAATCGTTAACAAAAAAAAAAAAGAGAGAAGAAAAAAAAATAAAGTTTCTTACATTATTTTTTCATTTTTTTTTTCATTTTTTTTTCATTGTATTTTGTTCCTTGTTCTTGTTTGATTTGTATTTCCCAGGTGGCCAGAGCGATAACGGCTCACGTTTGAGCCATAGCCTGGTCTCCCGGCAAATTACATTATAATTTATATTAATTGTGTACATATTTCATGTCAATAGCCAAATAAATGTCTCTCTCTCTCTCTCTCTCTCTCTCTAATTATAGTACGCATACGATAGTATAGTAAAACCTCTATGTACGTGCCGTGGTGGCAGCCCGATTACATCGACTTAGTGATACATCGACGGACAGATCGAGGTCATTCCCATAACTTGACCATTGTGAGTTCAACCCATGCTTTCGTTGCTATGACGATGAGCTAACTAATGATACTGAAAGCTGCTCACTATATTTACCTATCGGGTATCCTACACAATAACTTTAGCTTTCGATATTCATGCCCAAATTCATGCCCGAATCCTATATAGCCCCGAGAACCGTGGTTTAGTAAAACTGCAGATTAAATGCTCTCACACACGTTAAACATTGAGGGCTTTCACGCAGAAAGCCTTTGACATGAGTGAGCAATGATTTGCGTGATTAGGTGTTCCACACATGTAGAGTGGGTTAATTGTTTCAAGTGATGGCTGAGGACATCGCCCAAAGGTTGCTTCTGTACGTGTAAACTTTGTATCTTCTGATTGCGGCTGCTGTGTGCGTAATATTATATTGAGGTGAGATTCCGTTAATTCACTTTTTATGTCAACGATCCCCAATTCTAAATTATAGATCTTTATTTTCTTCTGTTTTGAAGTTACACTGGACGCCGCCCGCCTCATCGCACGGACGTTGCGTCATCGGTTCAGCATCTGACTGGGGTCATCAAAGTGGTCGATCGTGAGTACATCCGTATTCAGTTTGTAATCAAAATGGCGAATGAAGAGGAATTCTCGTATAGTATCTATGTCATTCGTCTGGCTTCTCAATGGCGGATCATTCTGTCATGCAGAAGTCAGGCCACACCTCGCTCGATCAGGACGATTGACCTACAGTCAGACCCCGTTAATCCGACGTCATGTAATCCGCCCTTTTCGTAATCCGCCATAAAATCTCAGGGACGAATCGTTTGCAATGTTAATTGTGTCACGTAATCCGTCCTTTTCGTTAATCCGACTCCGACCACGATTCTAGGGAACGAATCTACACTTTATTATTGTAAATAACACATGTAATCCGCCCCCAAATAGCGTGTCGAAAACAAACATCAGCCAAGACACATCAAAGTCGGCGATTTCTTTGAACTCGGGTCAGTTTAACAACAAATGGCGCCTCCCCGTTTGTTTAACGCTTAACAAGTTAATTAAACAAAACGAATCAATCGTAGGCGAAAATTCTTAGTCTTTCATTTAATTGGTCGCTGGGTTAAGCGATGTTCAGGAGCGGAACGAACGAGATGACGAAGTTGTGAATGGAAATCAATCGAGTGGAGATGTGAGTGGATCTGAGCCCGCGAAGGAAGTCTTGGCGGGGGAAGCGAGGCAGCACGTGCGCCCATTAATGCTATATTTCGAGAGAGATTCGAGGAGTCGAAGGCAGCGAAGCAAGAAAATAGAAATGAACTACACAGATTGGGCGTGGTGGAACGGCTTATCACAAGCACACAATCATCACTGATTTTTTTCAAAAAATACAAATCTTTAATTGGCCTCATGTGATCGTTTGTGAGATCCTTTTTACCTCCAGCTTCAAACCTAATGGTATATGCCACTACGTTAATGCATTACATGGGTTTTTGGGGTTTTAGAATGACACACAATTTTCATCAATTTGTGGTCTGAAATGTAATCCGCCCTTTTCGTTAATCCGTCAGTTTCCTTGGGAACGGAGGAGGGCGGATTAACGGGGTCTGACTGTATTTAGTGACCTCTTTGTTCGGTCTGAGCCCCTCTCTTCCTCCAGTATATGCAACCGTTCTCCAGGGTTCGATTTTATAAAAAAAATTCTTTCACTATTCTCGTAAGAACTTTGCGTGTATATACTACAGGATATAGCTAAAGTATCTGTTTTTCATAACTAATAAACTTATTAGGCCAAGACTTAATTTGGATCTCTCTTAATTCATTCAAATTTTCCAGTTTCATAGAGTGGGGACTGCATGTTTGGTGACATGAACATTCATTTACACGGCGCCGCCTTTCTATTTTACTTGCGCACGTGTTGGAACCGAACCAACAGGTCAAACCGTGTTAAGACGCGGAAATCTAAACCATGAGTAAAATTCAAAGAAAGGTCGATTACATTCCTATAAAAGTCAATGTCGGCAGAAAAATTTGACTTGTCCATTTTGTTTAATATCAAATTCTCATCATAATATACCGTTTCAATGGCGTTTCGAATTTCTGCCCAAAAGGTATTTCTAAATTTATAAAGTTGGGACATTTTATTTGGTAAAATGCATGATCTGATATTATATGTTATCGCTTTGGTGGATGGTAGGCGAAGTGTGCCAATAAATTAAGCAATGAATTATATGTTCTTATATTGGCATGGAGGGATTTTAGTAGTTTAATTTAGGAAGTGTTGGTGATTAAGTTCTCTCAATGACCAAAGTTACTGAATAAAGGTTTGGGCAAACGAACAGACAGTCGAACTCAATTTGTTTGTGAGCTAATCGAGAACCACGAACCGGGATGGGTCGGAGGTTTTGGCCCACACCGAAGTTATAAAGAGTTAAATTCAAAGAAGAAAAAAAATTATCATGCAATTAATTTCGTTTGAGTGCCTGGTTGGCTCGTGATTGTTGTCGTATCGACACAAGGGACTGGTTTATAAAATTGAGCCAGCAGATATATAAACCAGATACGCTTGGTGAGAAGACAAAAGACTGAGTAGCTAAGTCGGTTTGACCGGCTAACTGCAATGCTATGCCGACCGTGGAGGTCGAGGTCCCAGATTCGAGACCCGATCAGGCCTGGGACGTTATTATTGCAAAATTATTTGTAATGTATCTTAATTAATAATTCTTCCGTGAATCTGCAGTGCTGCCAAACTGCATATAACAAGGCTGGGTGTTGAGTACTACTGTCCATGATGTCGTCATGTGTAGTTGTGTGCCAAGATGTGCGAAATAATGTTGAATATGATGGGGCCTAAAGCCCAAGTCCTTCAGGGCTAAATGTGAATTTCTAAGTTTGCTGTAGTTGCCCTTCTTTCTTGAGATATGACTGTTTTTTTCCTCTTTTTCTTTCTCGTCTCTCGTTTATCTAATCATTAACATTAACTCAATTTGCTGGGTGTGCTTAACCTTGCCATCTAGCTACTTCAATGGCCATTATGATCGATAAAATGTGACCAAATATCACTAGTATACATTATACTAATGTAATGCATCGCCATCAATATATCTGTGAATCAATGGTTGATTCTTCCAACTTCTATCACCATCCAATTAGAAAGCACATACATATATATCTCTATAATTAACTCATCTCAAATGTATATAAGTGAGCCTATGTAATAAAAATACGTGCTTGACGTCTCTCGGCCTTGTCATCACAACATCCACGGTTACGTGAGGTGAAGCTCTGCAGCTAATACGTGTACAGCACTATTATTTTGAAGTATCATTGCATGAGGCTCGCAGCTTGAGAAGCGTTTTATTCCCGACTTCAGATTCAAGTGCGACGCCTAAGAAACACAGCGGTATAATCTGAAGAGTGCTTATAGTCACGCAGTCGAAACCCAGCGCAACATTCGTTTGCGAATCAACAACCAGAGATACGCTATAGCACGGATTGATCGCTCACATTGGTATAATGTTGCTGAAGTTCGTTATGATAGGGACGACATTCAAAGCGACAAAATACTTCCGGTTATTAATAATGGCGGCTTGCATGAAGCATACGTTGATATATGTCTGATATATTATAACAAAGTGGAAATTATCATTGGCATGAATCTAAAACTTAGATAAAGTAATTAATGATTTTCAATCGAAGATTTGTAGCACAATACGACATGCAAGATCGTAAGATTAGCTCTCATCTGCAGAAATACGACATGCAAGATCGTAAGATTAGCTCTCATCTGCAGAAATTCATGCATTGAAGATAATTATTTTGAAACAACAAATAGCGATTTCAAGAGAACAGCAAATTCTGATTGATGCATGCATTCGAGATTTTTTAAAGGTTTTACTACATTAAATTATAACACTTTAATTTAAAAATTCAGTACAACGTACTATATCATTTGCAGCCTATATTAGTTATTTATTATTATTATTTATTAGTTATTTATTATTTTGCTGCAGCTGATTCTATCATTAATCCTTTCAATACAATTTCAATTCATTTCTGAGCTTCATGGACACTATTCGCCTTGGAAAAGCAAAGAAATTATTGCAATGTAAAGGATTTGATGTGAATGGCTTTTAAAATTATCTACATCAATTCAATACAAAATCTCTTAAATCTCAGTCATTCATGAATAGATCTACACTGTTTAATGGAATCACAAGAGCATATGGATTGTGAACATATATTGCAGCTCACTCATAAAATTGCATTTCACCATGATCGAACAGTTGCAATTAAACTATGAAAAATACACATGAAAAGGGAAGAGCCCTGAGAACAAAATTCCAGTTAAAAACAAAATAAATAAATAAAATCTATAACAAGTGCCCCTTGGGGAAAAAATGGAAAGATAAAAATAGGTAAGTCAACAAATTATGTCCTCCTCTTCATTGGACTGGATGGCGATGAGACACTGTATTGTTTCTTCTTTTGGCACCCAGTGAGGGTCCCACAAACTTAACTTGCAGCACAGGATTTTTCTGGAATTGTTTTCCTGGTAACTGCAATTGGAAAAGGTATAACATTTCATTTTGGATCAAAATCAATAAATATTATCTGAGGCAATTAAATAATGAGATTTGGTATGCTACATCGAAATGAAGCGGTCGATCAGTCCAAGGAAAACTGCTAAGCATCTCACGATCTTTGAAAGAATATGTAACGCCGCACAGCAAAGAGGGTCACAAATGCACCCAGAACTCCAAATGAGTTAAACACAGCTTATTATGCAGCTTTCAATTCTGAATAATTTGGTGCAAATATCATTATGATATCTCAATTATTGAGAAAGTTATGGGCATTTGAAAGGTGGAAGGGTCAAGAAAATGAAGCGGAGAAAATCAGCTTTAAAAGTAATTGAAACAAAAACACTTTAAATAAGGCTCAAAACATCATATTTCAATTGGCATGGTACACTAGATAATAATAATAAATACAAATACATTAATTACGAATCATGGAACTGCCCTCTGCTTGCACCTCTTCCTCTACCCCGTCCTCGTCCACAACCTCGACCTTTGCCTCCCTTGTGTCTTCCCTTTCCTTTTCCCCTTTCACGAGTTGCAGGGGTGCAAGAACGATTTGCGTTGGGTTCTCCTGTCCTCTCCAGCTCTCCACCTTCATCAGGGGGTGGACAAAGTACATCTTTTAGAGGGTCGGGGACAAATGGCCGGATGTTTCAATAGAGATTATCCATCTGCTGTCTTGAGAGTCCAGGTGGGGATGATTGTAGCCGGTTCTTTGGAGAGCTGCGAATTATCTGTAAACAGGACGGCTGTCTGCTCCTCATCACCAATACCATGCTTAAAGAAGACAACTGCAGGATGAGCTGCATTAAAACTGAAACAGAGCACTTTAGAATTTCTAAAATTTCGAGAATTGAGGAGCACTCACCGAAAATGATGTATCTTTTTAATCTGGTCCACAGTTTGACCGGTTGGGAAGTGGTCCTGCCAGTTCCTCACTGGCACATATGTATCTCTGCTTTCACTGCCCACCAGTTGGGCCGTATTGCAGACAGCACTCCCTTCAACGACCTGCTCCATGCTTTTCAGACCGCATTGCGTCGGAATGCCTGCTTCAGAAGGCCAAAGCACCAGTCAGGAGCAACTTGGTTGGACCTGCAACTAGGAAATTGAGCGTGATGGACTGGTGAAGACCTGTGGCCACTCACCACGCCAGATACCAAAGCATGAAGCGATTCTTGTTCTGGTCAGAACAATTGTCGCAGTGGAGGTGGACACTGGTTTCTCCCAGTCCATAATGCTAAAAAAAGAAGTGCATGTGTTGCAGACACACTCTTTGAGCAGATAGTGAAAACTCATCTGAGTTGAATATCTCAATGTCTGGCTCTCTCGCTATATAAACCCCTTTCTCTAAAGAATAAATTCATTCAGTGGTCGGAATCCTTTGACTTCACGTCTCTATTCCTTCAGGTACAAGATCACCGTGTTTGATCCCTTGTTGATGCAATGGCCTTCATCCACGATGAAGTTCACTTGCTGAGGAGTGCCCTCACAGCAGACCCCAAACAATCCAACTTTGCGTGGCACGAGAAAGTAAATGGGGCCTGGCTGTAAGGGATTACTCGGCAAGTGAACTTGCTGAGCATATCGAAACTGTAATGCATGGATACAGGTCGACTGTTGGGAGCACTGCGCTGCAATGAATGGACTCCAAGCTGGTGGCACACATCCTTGGCCTCTTTGGTCATTCGTTGGTACTCAGCCCTCTCCTCAATCTCTTTAGATGGAGCTCCTGTTCTTTCAAGCGTTCACTGTATATAGTCAAAAATATAATATTCATGCAAATTGAAGAGTAAGCCACCTCTTTTGTGACTCGTCTATGTTCAACCCTTTGTATATTAGATTCATATTGAGTTGGCAAGTCCCGCAGAGATCAGTCATGGGTCGACAAGTTACAATGTTCGGTAGGAGATCCTTCCATAAGCGGGGAAAAGTGCTCTCTCCGATGGTTCGTTCCTCCGCAAACATCACAGATATTAGTATAAAATTCAGAAGCAGGGAAAAATACAAACCTGTTCCTTCAAATGAGTTCTTGTAGGTCTTGTATACAACAGTTTTGGTATGAGATATTGGGAGCAGTGTAATGTCATCTTTACGATAGCCGGGTACCCTCCCAGGCAAGTGAAGAGCATGTTCCTCTAAGTAGTTGATCAGGAATGCCACAACTTCTCGTATCTGCTCATACGTCAAGGCAGGCTTTAGTGTGTTCTTGCGACCGCCACACTTTTTTTCGATGATGTAGTGCTTCAGGAGCCTTTGGAGTCGCTTTGGATTGACACTGAAAATGAACGAAATGAATACTACGAATCAGTACTTGAAATTTGCTCTTACTCGTGAATAAAGTTCAAAGTTTACCTGCATATCTGATGGCCTTCCAGGTAAAATGTGGTTATGAGGAAGCTCATCAAATATATCGCTTTGAATTCATACTCACCAGTACTCACAAGGCGAGCATAATTTTTACTTTCATTCCACAAGCAAATACTATATAAGGCAATATTGCTATAAGGCAATTATTATACTTCTTATTTACCACCTGAAATCCTGAAATATTATGATGACATCACTGTGGTGTTTTCTTTAATACACACAGGATTGAGGTGTTGTAAATTTCGTGCTGTGTAGGAAAGAGTGTGATGAACTCATTTATATATTTATTTTGTTGATAAAATATATATATGATTAGATATCATTTGATCGTCAATTCATTAAATAATCAATCAGCCACATTTTTGGTAATGCAATCTATGCATGGGGTCAGCAATGTAAAACAAATTAAGGGGGACTCAGCGTAACATTCGTTAGCGAATCAACAACCTGACTTCTATGTTGAACATGATGTAGCGTTTCATCTCATCTCATCTCTGAACTTCTCAACTCTCATTTCACTATCTATAACTCAATAGCCATACCTGCAAACCTATATAAACTCTGATCCCTCTTTTAATAAAGCATATAGTGTTCAGTTCGACACAAGTCTCTGTGTCTCCTTCCGTATGACGCTATTATGCATTACTACTTCACATGCATTCTGTGCTTTACTCGCGAAGAAGACGTCAGCTGAGACATAAAACCACCGCGAATGCGACGCTGAGGTCAGTTTCGCTCCTGATTCAAACATTGGGTGCAACGGGCACCAATCAGTGCACCAATAGATGCCTAATTAGAACGACAGCATCCTCAAACACCCCTTGCTATGCTCGTTATAAAGATGTCTCTGCGGTGACTCAACTCAATGAACAAAGCGCTCTGTACCTACTGGCCAGGTTAATTTGAACAGTGTACTTAAAAAGTACATGCATATATGTAGAATGGGAATTTACATGTGCCACGACGCAGCTACGTGCATACCCTTCAAACTAGCTCTAAAAACCTGTTGCAAGCAATTGTTTTGTTGATCGTAATCATATGCCTATGTAATCTACGGGATCACAGCAGTTTTGTGTAACCGATCAGTGATGGTTTCTCTCTCGGTGTCGAAATGTGAATCCCCAAACTGGTTTCTGTAAATCGAGAGCATCTTTAGTTGAGGAACTCGCATTTTGGCTCCTTATTTAACCCAGCTCACCACCTCACTTCCTCGTTTGATTTAGAAAATGCATACACATCGTTCAGCGTGGTGTAGAGGCTGAGTATCTTCCTTTATTCTCCCGCAGATGCCGAAAGTCAAATCAAAGAGTGAGCGGCCAGCTGACCACGAAGTGGCGTCAGAGGGTTCGGAAAACAACGCGAGAAAACGAGGGGGGCTCACTTCAGCTGATGCACCACAGTCAATGGAAGAACTCCAGGATTCATTCACTGAAATTGAAAGCACAGGTCAGTTGCATTCTAAATATTCACTTAATACCAAATGTATTGCGTGACTGAAGATTCTATAGCACTGCTATACAGTGACGTCACAATATTTCAGATCGTCTTTCAGGGGCGATGTCTGGTTCGGGTTTTACTGGTTCTAACCAGTCTCGCTGTAGACGCAGACCCAGACTCAGGCTCCCAACCTTCAATTCTTTCGTGAACTTATTTCTCATTTCATTTCAGCTGACAAGATGGCGTTTGAAGAAGGGTTGTTGAATGTTGGAGTTGCAACTGGGAGATTAGAAATTGGTGCTAATGTTGAGGACGGAACCACAGCTCTCGATTGTGCACCAATGGAGAAAACTGAAGGTGAAGTGAAGAAACCACTCCAACACAGAACCGATTCTCATGACAGGGATGACACTCGAGATGAAGTCATGATTATTGAACAACTTGAGCTCAACCGGATTGTGGATGCTGATGCTATCTCTGACGTAAACTTTTGTCTTCACCAAGAATTGAAAAATGCAAAAAACCCAGAGGCAAAGGAAAGAAATGTAATTATGCTGATTAAAAATGAAGCAGATTTGAATACTGCTGATGAAAATGGAGACACCGCCCTGCATCTCACATTCAAATATGTCGAATATCAAGGAGCAATGGAAAGGATTGCAGTTATGCTGGTTGAAAAGGGAGCGGATTTGAATACTGCTAATATGGATGGAGACACTGCCCTGCATCTCACATTCAAATATGTCAAAGATGAAGAAGCAATGGAAAGGATTGCAGTTATGCTGGTTGAAAGGGGAGCGGATTTGAATACTGCTAATATGGATGGAGACACTGCCCTGCATATCACATTCAAATATGTCAAAGATCAAGGGGCATTGGAAAGGATTGCAGTTATGCTGGTTGAAAGGGGAGCGGATTTGAATACTGCTAATATGGATGGAGACACTGCCCTGCATCTCACATTCAAATATGTCAAAGATG
>KB303819.1:19720-51292 GCA_000328365.1 Capitella teleta
TATATATATATATATATATATATATATATATATATATATATATATATATATATATATATATATATATATAAAAATTAATTATCAGTAATAAATATCAGTTATCAGTATAAGTACTGCAGTCAGGGATCTATATCTACTTATAGTATATAAAGACTGATATAAAATAATTAATAAAAAATAAAAATAAATTATCTGCATATAGGCAATATAATTGAGCTATTCTTACAGCAGATCACCATAACGTCAAATTAGCGACCGCATTTTGAAATTGCATTTTTAGACTTTAACATTAGGAGAATGGCGAAAGTGATCTATGCTATTTGTTTATTTATACGCGTTATCTATGCATGGATTAATCAGTCAAATACAGAAGACTGATTGGCTGACAGACTCACTGAATGCTGAGTTGCTCGATTTGATTACTTGGTGCAAACCACACATGTCAGCTCTCGACCGTTGATGTATGGAGGACACGGAAGGGAACCGCAAACCCCTTCAACGGCGTGGAACAGGGCTCCGTTTTCATCCCGATGCCCAGCAGCTTCAACTTCCGGCGCAGCATCCATGCAAGCATACTGGAATCCTGCTTTGTGAAACTTGTGGCCAGATGTCAAGTACCCCGAATACTCCTTCGTCCATCCTTCGTGGCACTCCTTGTGAGCTGGCACCATCAGGACGCTTGCGCGGGTCTTGGCTCTGCACACAGCGCATGGAACATTGTGTTCGTGCAGAGTGCTTGAATCTGCGTTCCTCAGTGAGAAAGGGGCGAAGGTCCAAGTCTCATATTCAGCTCCCCATACTTCGCTATCTCCAGCCACGGCATCGTCGTAGTTCCCCCACTGAGGGTCTTTGGGCAGGCAGAGGTAATCAGATGCAGCTCCCGTACTGGTCCAGTGTGACCCACCTGCATATCCTACAATAACAAGTATCGATCAGCAAATTTTTGCTATTAATCAATTACCGAACCACATCCTATTATGCAACACCCCTAGATTGAATTGATATTGATTTCGGTGAGCATTAAAAAAGCAACTTACAATACAATGTACAAAATAAACCTGTCATACTTATGCACTGCATGAGCAACGTTGATCGAATTCTCACCTCGATAGACCAATTCGGTGTGAATGCCATCCGTGCAGTTGGTCCTCCCCCATCGAGTGTACACGGCACCTGCTACGTGAAATGGAAACCCACATCATTAATATGCTACATCGAGTTGAAATTGGTTGAAATAGTATGAGAATGAAGACTCAAGACTCCTGGGTACATTTGAGGCAATGCCCCCTATACCTTAATTTTGATTCCATACTAATGATTAGTGCACACTGCTGCACTGCTCTCCACTAGAACTTAAAGGGATGGGGAACTGAATTTTAAGTGATGTTTTATTGACTCATAGCACCAATTGATAGCATTCCGAGCCAAAAACACCATGCCTGGATGCCAGCGTAAGGAAATAATGCATTCCGAATATCGGGGTTAGCATTGCGCCTATGGGAGAATGGCTTCCATTGCTTAGTATAGGAGGCAAACGTCAGCTGAGGGCTTGCCGTGATTGGTCCCGTTCCCCTCGTGAAGCTATCGATTTCAGCCAATCAGAGCAGATGTTTACGAAACGAAAGCGTCAGTATTGCGCTTGCGTTGTGCACTCTGGTTGACCTTTTTACTGTTTCAGGATGAGAAACCATGGTAGGTGTCCTAGAAAATCGCTTGTTAAAATAAGAAAAATAGCAAAAAATATTTTTTTTTTGCGCCTGACTGGTGACAAAATGATTATTCTATTTATATCAGAAAAGAAAATAAAAAAATATCCAGGGGTTTAGTCGCAGGACACGCTGATATAACGAGGCCCATTGTAAAAGATGGGGAGTTCGGTGTTTCATCACAGCTCCTGACGTCACGCCTAGTTAGCAATATATCTCCCGCGAAATCGTTAGCGATGATAATCCTTGTGTGGGCCAGGCATATGAATCATTTTTGGTGCATCAAATAACGACTCAAAGTCCATTTTTAACCAGGCATCCAGGCATGGTGTTTTTGGCACGGAATGCTATCAATTGGTGCTCTGAGTCAATAGAACATCACTTAAAATTTAGTTCCCCATCCCTTTAACTAGGAGGCGGGGCATAACAAGTTATCAATGAACAACGGCCAATCACAGTAGAGTTCAACATAATTGTGCCGTTTGAAGACATGACCTGACTCGACATATATATGTAATGGACATTTCTCAAAAAATTGTGGCCAGGCAGTAGATTATTTTGGTTAAATTGCTTTATTTCGGCGCTTACAATCATTCGTACACTTGGACGTTTGCGTTCCTCTACCTCCACCAAATATAGTATTATAAATTTATAACACAGGGATGAAAAAATGTATAAACACGCAATGAAAAGACAACGTAACGCATCCACTTGAAGGATGTATTTGACGCACATGTTATCCGGTACATAGATGGAGGATAGCAGCTCCACTGGCGGCAAATATGAGAACCAAACCGATTTGGCGGGAGAATTCAAACCACTGAATATGCACTGTTCATGTCTCTTTTATACCTTGTAAATAATATCAGGAAATTATTATTTTGCGCTGGAACAATTAATTAGGGCGTATATTTCATGAAATTGGCATTGTGGTGGATCTTTAACCAAGCATATATGAAGCATTGAAAACTTATTTGATATTGACAGACAATATCCTATAAATCAATTGATATAAAATAATAAATCGATATCTGAACCTGGTTAAAAATCAACCAAAGTTAGCAAAAGCAGGATACCTGAAGGCGGGTGTGATTGTGAGTTCTGCTGCGGCTGTTCGTCCAGTGCTTCTCTGAGTTCCTTCAATGCTGCACTCGTTTCCTGGCGAAAAATACCAAATTGTTTGGTCTGCTCTCTCAATTCTGACTGCAATTGCGATACTCGTAGCGCAGATTGCGTCTCCATCAGCGGACTCTCTTTCCACGTTGCTTGGCATCGTGCACCAGTCGCCAAGGCAACGAGAATAAAAGCTAAAGATTCCATGTTTGTGTGCTTAGCGAGAATGCCTTCACAAGCGTCGTCAAGTCGTTTACATTCACACAACAAAGATGCAAATGAAAATAAAATAAACTTTTCTCAAAACAAATTAAATCTAATTCTAATGAGTGAATATATATATACTTCGTTACGTATTCGGTTAGTTATATTTCTCAGTCGGGTGAATATAAAGCCTTGACACCATTAAACAAGAGTAATTAGAATAATAAAACCGTAGCGTATATGTAAGATAATAAGACTCGTAGCGTATATGTGTGTAGATCTTTGGGCAGAGCGTGAACGGGAAGGCTTCCATCTCCCAAATAGTCCAGTCGATTAAGCTTTTAAAAAAATGCAGTGGGGGGGGGGGTTGACCCGGACATAATTGCAACATAATTTATATCTAGTATATCCGATGCAGAATCGGAAGCAGAAAGGAGGCAATTAGCGATACTGTGGTCATTCAGGAATGTGACTTTGATCGGCATTGGTAATTTTGCACTGTATAATTAATTGAATAGACGAAGTCACTGCGCCTTTGTTTAAGGTTGCGGCATGGCAATCTGATCGTTTGCAAATTAATTGCAATTAGGTCTATGAATTTATCACCAATAAAGCACCAACTTTCGAGACACTGAGCTTTGTTTTGAAAAGAAAATGTTATACATGTACTTTCTTCACTCCTCTAGCGGCGCCAGTGAATCGGCGTTGAAAGCTGATGAATGAAAACGACATAGCTTTGAAACCAAAAGGCTGTCTATTGCCCTGCGGAGAGTTATCAAAGATAAGGTACGCTACGGTAAGTAAAATGTTCTGGGGGGGGGGAGCATATGCCAATTTTTTTACCATCTTTTAACCACGCATTTCTTGATTCATCACACCGCACTATTTAGTGACTCAATATTACCGTCAAAATACTGTTAAACTTGATTTGTGACTGAGTAAATATTACTAGCAAAATTTATGGGTATTTCTAATCAATAGTTCATGTAAATCCAGTATTGAAATAAAACTAAATAACCTCTATCTCGACCTCTTTCGTCTCTATTGTACTTTTCTTCTGGATTGAAAATTCCTTTGAATATATAACTCAACCACATGCACTTCCAATTACACTCTTTCCTGCTTTTGAAACTTCAGGATCAAATAATAATGCATAATACAAAAAAATCTACTTGTATATGAAAGAACTTTAAGTCAAGCCCTACTTCAACGGCGGAACGAAATGTCTTTGCACCACGTTGCCGCCGCTCTACCGATACGCTTGACTGCGTGCAGGGGTTTCGAGGCCCATGCGTGGTCTAACTGTTATATTAGGTCTATGGATAGACCGCTGTCGAAAGCATGTGCAGCGAAGCGATCACGACTCGAGGTGAAGCAGTGAAGCCAATAGTTTTCACAGCAATAGGGCAATGCGGGTGCTCAGCTTGAATACTGGTGTACTCGTAAAATGTATACGCGATGTGTTATTGAAAAAAAAAAAGAAGATGTATATCCCTCGTATACATGTATATAATTATAGAAAAAAAAAAGGCAGATACACATTTCATCACAAGCATCAATCGTTTGGATTTCTAGCACATAGATGAAATAATTTATACATGTACATGCATGTCTAGCAATGAAGGACCACATGTTTATTGGAGTTCCAACTACGCGCTCTACATAGTAGTGAGTGAGTTGCTAAAATATAAGGGAGTATACATCGTTGAAGCGTGGCACCGTATGTGGCTCGTGTATATACGCATGGCGCGCTATCTTCGTTCCGTGTTCATTATAATACAAGCATTATGCAATTAGCACCAATCCTAAATCTTCAATTAGTCGAGTACAAACGCCGAATTCATCTTTTCGTATATTCCATGTCCTGTACTAGTATATCCATCTTCCCCTCAATCAAGGCTTACATCAATATTCTTTTTGAGTAAAATACGTGGCGGTGACAGGGTATCGGCCCGAAAATGCTGTGGCGGTTAATGTGTTACAGCCTTGAGGCCATTAAACAAAAGTTATTACAATAATAAAACCGTGCCATGGTAATGGCCTAAAACACGTAACGTATATGACCTGTTGACCTTCTGACACAGGAATGCTTCTATCTCCCAAGTAGTCCAGTCTATAAAGCTTCAAAAAGGAAGCGGGGGTGACCCGACAAAAATTGCAACAGAATGTAAATCTAGTATATATACCCGATGCAGAATTTGAAGATGCATAAAAAATCAACGATAATGTGGTCATTCAGGAATGTGCATCCGCCGGGGAAAGGGAAACAAATATCTCCATTACTATATCTGATAAAAAAAACCTGGAGGGCTTCCGATTTACTGCATTGTTTATTAGGAGCGTAGGCTGCCGCATATTTATGATTCCAGTATATAAAACACAAATATTTCCCATAAACAACCTTTTCTAAAGCCAATATGAAGTGATTGGTTGCATGGTGTCTTCATTATTACCACCAAACCGTGGATAAACGATGTAGACTTGGAGACACTACTACATTTATTTGCGATGACAAGGGGAACATTAATCAAATTAAAACATCACCGAACATTAATAACAGCGGCACCCCTTAAAGGGAGGGAGAACTGGTTAAAAATTGACTTTGAGTCGTTATTTGATGCACCATAAATGATTCCTATGCCTGGCCCACACAAGGAATATCATCGCTAACGATTTCGCGGGCGATATATTGCTAAACTAGGCGTGACGTCAGCAGCTGTGATGAAACACCGAGTTCCCCATCTGTTACAATGGGCCTCGTCATATCAGCGTGTCCTGCGACTAAACCCTTGGATATTTTTTTTATTTTCTTTTCGGAAATAGATAGAATAATCATTTTGCCACCAGTCAGGCGCGAAAAAAAAATATTTTTCGCTATTTTTCTTATTTTAACAAGCGATTTTCTAGGACACCTACCATGTTTCTCATCCTGAAACAGTAAAAAGGTCAGCCAGAGTGCACCACGCATGCGCTTTCGTTTCGTAAACAACAAAGATGTCCTTTTATGGCGAAGATGCTCTGCTCTGATTGGCTGAAATCGATAGCTTCACGAGGAGAACGGAACCAATCAGCCATCAGCCAAACCAAGCCATCAGCTGACGTTTGCCTCCTATACTTCGCAATGGAAGCCATTCTCCCATAGGCGCAATGCTAACCCCGATATTCGGAATGCATTATTTCCTTACGCTTGCATCCAGGCATGGTGTTTTTGGCACTGAATGCTATCAATTGGTGCTATGAGTCAATAGAACATCACTTAAAATTTAGTTCCCCATCCCTTTAATTGTGGTGAGTTACCACTTTTGTGACTGTGGTTTCCCTGATCAACCAAACTACAAAGAGCTAAAACATTGATCAACAAGTCATCAACGTTTGAAATCAGCGTTCTGTCTTACATTTTGTTTACAAATGACAGCCGCTCTATCTAGCGATATGATCGTGCTCTCAAAATGACCAAAAAAGCCTATAAGTATCTTATATTTTTTTCTTAACAAACCATTGAATGCAAGGTATAATTACTTGAATGATATTCGATGAATTAGTGAAGATTAAGTTTGTTCGTGTTTGTGCCTCACTGAAGACTGAATGTTGAATAAGAGTACTTCCACCACATCTTGGATGTAAGAGGAAAAGGGCCGTTTCAGGGTTGCTTCGTATCTTTGCTACATTGCATGCTCCGCGCTATTAATTTTGCTTTTATATCAAAGGACATGCGATGAATTTAGTAATGAGTTTGACCCATTGAGTATAAAAACGAGGCTCCCGACTAATGAAACTAGTTAACACAATCAACCTACCATTTTATTAATACAGAAATTGCAGCAACACACTCAATAAGCCTTCAAAATATATTTATTGACGGATCTACTCTCGTCTGTTTTGTTGACAACTTTCCTCGATACTCGATACAGTTTAGCTCTGTTAATGTGTTGTGAATCATCTTCATCATTCCTCCTCTTGTGATTGAATCAGGTACATCTCAAAGCAGTCTAATGCAGATTTAATAAGCATGCCATCAAATTGGATTCTGGGGAAACAAACAACAATGACTTTCACTGTTTCGTATGCATGGAGCTTTCTCTTGATTATTTATTTTGTAAAATTTTCAAATCAAGGATTCACACATGAAATGTGACTGAACAGTGTTCTTTCACTTCCGGTGACAAACTTCTCTGGTGCCGTGTATTGGTTGTGTGTGTTGCAGTTGCACAGCATGTTGTGGGAGTTGTATTCCATGGACATTGCAAATGCTTCATTCCAGCAATGATTTTGGCATTCTTCTGCAGAACTGGTGTTCTCGGGGGAAATGTTAAAGCCTTCCAGCCTTCCTGGCGTAAGGTCAGACCATTGAAAGTCCATCTTGGCTGGAAACACAATCACACATTTTTTTCTCGTGCCCATAAGACATAAAGCACAATAATGAGAGGAAAAAAATGAAATGAGATAATTTAAACAACTATTGTGCAACCAACTGGTGAAACATTCACAATGGCATTAATACATGGCATTGTGCTCAGTCTCGCTCATGATATCAACATTATTATTAAAAGCCCTGATAACATTCATTGGGCTACAAGATCATTAACTAATCCACCTCCACATTTGATCACAATGATCTCACATGCAACGGAATAAAATAAAATCCTCAGTTTCTGTAAAAGTATACGTGATCATTTCACGAATTATTTCACATCAACGTAGACAGAATGCCGTCTGAATATTCTCATATACAGACGGAGATACAACTGTATATAAAACTGGAAGTTACATGAAATGATCATGAATTCAGCGCTCAATTTCAGACGAGCGTGGAAAATTGTGCAATTTGGCAATTAAGAACGCTAATACCAGCTACAAACTCACACAAACTATAATCCCGATATATTTTGCCACATAATTAAATAATAAAATATACAAACCATATCCCCAGTTTATAAATAAAACCACTTGAACGCTCGATTGAACAAATTATCAAATTCTCACTCACTCATTGACCTCCTTGACCTGACCTAAATATGCAACTTTAGGATCCTTCATTATTTCAATTGCAAAATGTCGTTCAAAATGCTTCATTACTTCTGCTAATTCGTGAAATGAAGCCTTATTATAGTCGTTTTTTATTTAAATGGTTATAAACTGACGTGTACAGGATATTTAATTATAATAAAGTAACATATATTCCAGCGTCTCTTGAGGGGCACCGAAGAGCACAGTGGATTAAACCGCTGTCTGCAATCCTATGCCGACCGTGGGGGTCGAGGTCTCGGGTTCCAGACCCTACCAGGCCACGACGTTATGATTGTGAATTATAATTGTAATCCGTTATAATTGTAATTCTTCGGTGACTCTGCAGTGCTGCCCAACTGCCTAACAAAGCCGGACGCTGTGTAATACTGTCTATGGTGGTATGCAGGATAAAGAACCCTTGGGATCTTATCGATAAGAATAGGGGTAAACCCTGGTCCCGGGCCTTCTGTTCTGGCGCCCGTATCACCCGAATGCGTTGGGTGGAGCCGTAAAACCCCATCACTCACTCACTCTCCAGCGTCTTTTACTCATTGACTGCGTGTTCTCAAAGCGTTATGATTACATGTTTGAGAAAAAGCGAAATCACACACAATCGCGAATCATTTTACGCACGGTATGCTCACTTGACATGTGCCCTACATAAATTATGCAAATAAGGCGTATGGCTGAGTGCGCTTGCACTTGTAAACATATCTTGAAATGTCGGTATAAATTTGCCGAGTTTAGTAGGATAGTGGACGGAATCTAATTTTGAATAGTGTGGCGTTTCTAAAATAGATGGTTTTAATACAGGATTTTCAGCGTGTCTGCCAATGCCCACGGGTTTTGACGCCAGAAACAACTTCCAGTTTTTAATATACAAGTATCATCAGCGGAGATCTGAGATCGCAGCTGACGAATAGGCATCAACGTAATCACATTATAAACAGCCAACAAACAATGCAGTCACAACCCTCAATCCAAGCCTCATCAATCCAAATTGCTATGCTGTTGGAACAGTCTGGCACATGCCGCACCCGTTCCCTATGCTAAAGTACCCTATAAACCGTACGTTTGTACTCTGTAATCCAAACCGAATATCCTGATACCAATAAATGCCATTGTATATGTTACAGTAATCAGAACACACGAGAAGTCACAATGAACGGCCAACTCACCCTGATCCCACTGCCTCGCGATGAATATGCTGCCTTTCATGTCCACCTGGAGTCCAGCTACTTTGATGTCATAGAGGTCACACGTTGACCTCTGAGTGTCAAAGAAGGCGGCCAGACAGCAGGAAGTGGACACACACAGCACTGAACACGAGTGGATGCCATCAGCCTTCGCGGTCCACCTGGGAGGATGATCAAGAGCAAAGGCTTTGCCTTCTATGATGCCCATCACCTCATCGCGAGGCATGGACATTCCTTCAGAGATAAGCAAAGCTGACAGAAGCAGAAGTAAACATCGACATCTGCCCAACGCCATCGTACTCGCAGTTAGCGACTGTGTCGATCACAGAGCATTGGTGTCGATCTCATTGTGTTTTCATAACAATGTTTTATTGACTGGTTTAGAGTTTCTTCTGTTATGTGTGCTGTTTTCTTTAGATCTTCTAAGGTCATGTTATGAACACGAAATGCCATGTGGTGAAGGCCGTGTTCATTTAACAAAGTTCCATTATCTTCTGAGGTCAATACTTGTGTTTACTGTTTTCATGAAGAGCAGGAAGCATTACGTAATAATATAATCTGAAATCTGACCGCCCGGTCTTTGTGTTCAAAGTATTCATTTGCCCTGTGCGTCATAGGATCAGAACGAAACTTAATCCTCTGTTGTACGTAGATTAACTCCATATATTTGATAGTCCTTTTTACCCAGGACTTGTCAACACATTTGAAACTGGTGATCTGCTGCAATGGAGTATTTTTATAAGTATTTGTAAATTATATTATATATTGAGACATATCTACGGAACAATTTCAACCCAGAATGACGGAAATGTCTAGTGAGAACTCTGATAGTACACACATACAAACTCCCGCTAAACCTCGCTGCCACTTATTTGCCTTTCTTTTTCACGATATGAGATTTGCGTTGGGTTGGATGACATGTTCCGACCGATCTGTGAGAACGGTTGATCACACAGAGGACTATTCACCAATACACTTTTATGCTCACTTGCAGGAAACAGAGCACAGACCCGGGCCGACGTGCTGGTTTCCACGCGAGGCATTATGAATATTCTCTATAGTAAGTCATGGTGCAGCCTTGTATTATGAATGCTGTGCTGAATGAGTCATGGCAGCTAATGTGACCACTCAGCAAGGAGCCTCATGGCCAATTGCCATACACAAATCCTTCATCAACAACATATAACTCATATTGACTTGCATGGAATGGAGGTGTCAATTAAAGAAACCCTCACATTTCAACAAATTAGTCCTCAAGGAGATCCTAAAAAAACCAAGCCTTTCGAAGATGACAAATGTGTGCAGTTGATTTGATTTCAAGGATTCAAATACTATCTTATAGTGATTCTCTTCTGTATTCTCTGAGTAACTGAATCTGAATGCATTCATCTCATCACGCAAATTGGGTGTACACAAAATATATAAGTATGTTACTGTCAATATATCTACTTGATTGTTTAAGGTAATTATTGCAAGCATGAGGTATTTGGGGTGTTTGGAAATCTTTTTCCAAGCACAGATACTCACTATTGTTCATCCCAGTTCTGAGAGCAGAGGTGTTCCTGTACTGCAGTCAGGGATCTCATAGCTCGTCTGCTCCTCGTACCTGTAATCACGCGACTTGTACACGCAGCTCGAACAGCTCGGAATTTCGGAAACCTCCTTGTGTTTTTGTGAAATCAATCCTTTGTGAAGTCTTAGCGTCAATGCTGGACGCAAAAAAGGTTTGGTGGTCTTACTTTCATAAAGTTTCATGCAACAAGCTGTTCCAATCACATCTGTGATCGGCTGCCTTCGTCATATATATCTATATATGTTATCTGTCACAAGAATAAAATAACCAACTGAAAGCAAAGATATAGACCAAGAATAATCAAACAAAGTCAACGAAAATGCATCTACATTGTCTACTTTCCTGAACCTGAATTTCCAGGTGTGATTAATTGAGTCACCTTATTCGTTCGACGGGTTGGCTCGGTTCCAACGTGTACGTGCTGTTGTGGTAGGGTACTTCGAAAGGCTTACATTAATGAGTGTGCCAATAAGTTAGGCACTGACGCAAATAAAAAATTACGTGGTTGTGCCTAAGATTCAAAATTCACTGCCAATAACACGTTTTCCCAGTGACGTCATGCGCTTCTCTCTCTGGGATAAAGATATATGGCTTTCACAAATACATCTAAAAATGTTCAAAACGACATTAGTCTCATAATATTTTACATGGAATTGTAGGATTATATTATACTCAGACGTGACCCATAAGAGACGAACCATGAAGGCGCCCAGAATGATATGTACTAGCCAATAATATGCGGACCAAATGGATTTAAATATCTATGAGCTATGACCTTGCATCGATCAGTTCATTGAATTCCATTTTCTTTAGAAAACACATTGTAAGGAAAGTGGTTAATTGATTGTTCGCGCCCTTCCTCACAAAGTAATAGAGAGATATAATTATGCATATCTCGAAGGACGGAGGACGGAGACGGCCAATGCAGGGCTTAACAAAGGGTCTTTATTAATTGAAATACTGAGTATACGATATATTCACGGTCAACAAAAGTCCAGAATCCTGAGGTACTGTTCATCACGAGGTTCCACACCAGACCGTCGTCTGATTGCCTTTTCAGAAGTGTTGTTCAAAACCGTTTCATTATAGCTTGATTGTCTTGAAATACAGCTGACAGGCATCTGGATAGCGTCAAAGCGGGTGTACTTCATGACAACATGTATATTAGTATGAGTCAATCTATGTGGCATGTCCCTTAACTAGCTCGATTCGTATTGGTTATTTTGATGAACAAGCTTTGGACTTCGAATATGTCTTGTTTTCAAGATGAATGAAGTTAACATCATTCCGTAATGTGAATGACACAATAATTATAAGCATTGGGTTTTATTGTGGTTGAAGGGTTTTCTCTTAATTTATCTTGTTTTCTTCTTATAGGTGGTGATTACAAAATGCACTTTAATCCGATTGAAAAATGTAATGGATGCAATATAGTTGTGCAATATTTTGGGTTATTTTGTTATAAGTTATGAGACAAAAGTTGATCTTCATCCCATAATTATGTTTTAAGCTAATTCCACAAGATGCAGTCATTGTACGATCACGTATTTTAATTACAATCTCAGTAGAGGGAACACTCACTCCTCCTGAGAAGTCAATTGCAGAGCGGAATCAAACGATTTCATTCTCAGCGACAGCAAAGAGCACGTGGGATTTACATTCAAAGCTGTATCATTGAGCACTCGACAATTTGTCCACTATTACCTTATGATTACTATTATTTTTCCGTAAGATTATATCTCCTCATATCTCGCTTGAGGCCTTATTCTCCTCATCAATTCCAATGACCTTCTCAGTCTCGTGACTGACCTCTGTGCGTCCGAAGGATACCGTATGCACATCTACAAAATAAATTGTTATATACAAACGAAGCCTGCAGATTCTACTGGCTTCTGCTGTTGCGAGAGAGAAAACGGTTGAGATTGATATAGATCTTGAGCATTTGTCACCAGTGGAGCCGACAGTATATGAGCCAATGGAATCGTATCTGAGCTCCTATTTCTCAGATGCAAGGGAATTTCATAAGAAGGCAACCGCTAGTGATCGTCCCATATGCTATGAGTCTCTCCACTGGACGTACCATGCAATTCATTATGAGGCAATCGCTAGTGATTGTCCCATATGCTATGAGTCTCTCCACTGGACGTGCCATGCTCACTGGGCTCTGAATTGTCTTCGTCTTTTTCTGAGAGTTTCAGTCTATCAAGCACAGTCATTCCGACGTTTATCTGCATGCTCAGTCTGCGGCCAGTCAGTCTAGCGTCTCGTTGTCTCGATCTCCATTGTGACGATAATCCACTGACACGTGTCTCGTCAGTTCCAGGAGGAAGAACACCGAGTCGCGAATCGACCATTTCCTCGTAACACGAAAGCGCTGCATGCTGCGCTGCAGGTGACATGGTCTCGGCCAGACGCGGAGAGTCCATCATGACCACATCGCCCATGTCAAAACTGACCGATCGGCCAGACGACAGACCCACACTGTGCTTCAGTGATGACCTCCTTTGCGGCATCTTCCTCCGTACGACTGGGACGTCATCGCCGTCCGGTTGTTGGCTCGTGTTGCTTTCTTGGGTGGCGGGTGGACCTAGGCACTGGACGGGTTTGCTGAGCACGATGGGTTTGCCTGCGGCAATTGGCTGCACGAACGACTCCAGTGCGAAGCAACCATTGTCCTTGTCCACATCTGAAACCTGAAACAGAAGCAAGCAACTTAATTTAGCTGTACGACAAGTTGCTGCAGTGAGGGGTCAGGCATAATTCTGCATAATATGTAACGAATTGTAAGAATTACAAAAGAAGTGTAGAAGACAAGCACTCAGCGTGTCCTAATCTCAAATGTCGCTTATAAAAGGAGAAAATTGTTTCAGCTGGTTGAGCTCTATTGCGATTTATGACAACTGATTCGCCTCAAGCATGAGGCATGATCGGGTTTTACGGCTCTACCCATCCCATTTTGGGACCAAAACAGAAGCCAGGGATCGGGGTTTCCCCTTACTCTTATAGATAAATCCCAAGGGTTCTATATCTCATGACATACTATAGACAGTAGTGACAGTAGTACACAGCACTCAGCCTTGTTTCACAGTTGAGCAGCACTGCAGATTCAATGAAGAATTACAATTATAACAAGTTACAATTACTTCTCACAATCATATCACCCTTGAATGATGTCAGAAAACTCACCTCCATTGATATGCTGCACGCAGAACTCAGAATCCTGTTTGTTGTTGGCTCAACAAAAAGCTGTTTTAAGAGCGCAGATTGCGGCAATGGATTCAGGATTTAGGATTTAGGAATTAACCGCCACAATTTGCGTGATATCGAAATACATGTAGATTAATGGTGCAACGGTTCATTGGATGAGCAAGGCTTCGATGAATCGATCGATCGATCGATCGCCTTAAAGAGGTCACTTTTCGTAAACAAGTCACTCTTCTTAAAGAGGTCACTCTTCGTAAAGAGGTCACCCTTCTTAAAGAGGTAGCACTTCAAAAAGAAGTCAGTCTTCTAAGAGAGGTCACAATTTCGAAAATAAATCATACATGAAAACAATGAGGTGCTAGACCTTTAAATTTGCAGCAATTTTCTATATGACTATTAAATACCAAATTGTGTTATTTGTGGAGGAATCCTATGAACACTAGAAATATCAATGAATAGCATATTGGCAGGACAACTCGTTGTTCAATAATTGACATAACATGAATTTTTTGATTGACTGTTTTTCTTCACATAGTTAAAAATGCAATGCAATGCAATGCAATGCAATGCTAGTATATGTAATATATCAATGAAAGTTGTTCATCCCATGAAAGTGATATCAAGCATATCACCAGAGCAAGCCCACAGCAATTAAGCGTATTGTCTAAAAATAATTAAAATATGTCAGTACAAAATGCGTATTTACCTTTTGGATGTTTCCTCTATCACCCATTACTACATGTAGTTCAAAACAATCAGAGGTCCTCTTTGATAAAAGTTGTTCACCCCATGAAAGTGCTATCAAGCCTATCATCAGATTAGTATAACTTATTTTGACGTTCGACGAGTTTTTATTTCGATGTTTGATTCTTCGTTCTAGCTTTCTAAGGCCCATTTTAGAGGCTGCGATAATAGTTCTTGTTATAGCTATTACGCCAGCATGTGTCCCATTCCAAGCGCCAGATCAGGTCTGGGAAAAGCCTGGTGACGTCACTGAGCTGAATGCGGCAAATATATAATTAAATGTCACAGGTTTCCGTTGATGCCCAATGCGTTAGAATTTTTGTCAAATCGATGTCACAAGGATATCATTTCCGTTCCACGGCCGTTTTAAGACATCCAAATTCTTGAGAATTATTTTATGTTGTCGAAATATATCGGGTTTGTCGTTGAGTGCAATTAAGGTAATGATTCCACAATGGGGTTCTTTAAAATATCACCGAGATATCAGAGTGTTATTTTACCTGTTTGAAATCTCATAGAATCTCATAGGATATTAGTTACGAATAATGGAGACCCTATTCGTAAGTTCAATTTCCGGTTAGGCAACTCACTGGGGCTGATTAGGTGGCCTGAAAACTCCCATATGTCCACCAAAACAGGACAAATTGCAGTTTCCAAATGTGGTACCAAGACAGAATGTTCCTCAAAGGGATGCGCCACGTGTTAATCCCTAACTAGGGATAACCCCTAACCCACCAACACCGTTTGCATCCCCCAAGGGGAAAACGGGTGGTGCCTAACATCACTGCCAACGAGTGCATTCAGGCTCCAGAGGGTGAACTAAAACGAGGCTCCTGGGTCCTCTTTATGATGATTTCTACCTGTAGAGAGGGAAAACACAAAAAGAAATAAAAAAACCCCCTAAAAACTGCGTTCTGTCTGGGTTGAGAGATAGCGGGAAGCCGAGTTTTGGTCATTTACCTGTGATTCGTTGACACCTGCCTCTGTCTGGGTCATCAAATAAGCATGAGACTCCCAGCCACACGTGACCTTCGTAACGGACAAAAGGAACCTGTATCAGAAGCGTCTTTTCTCCGGTTTGTTATCATTTTTGTGCCATGCGAACTGGGTCGCATTTCTGCCCTCGTCCCGTGCGTGTTGACATCGCTGAAGAATCAATAAATCCGAAAGGAGTTGATTGTCGGGGGACAAGAGACATTTCTGAGAAACACACAATCTGAGATTACGCATGCCCTAGATTATTGGTTTCTGTTTCCGGAGAAGAAGCGTTGAGCAATAATTATATCTCGATCCATGCGAATCTGAGCCAATTGTTTCACTATTTTTGGTTTATCGGTAATGTAAAGTAAAGGTTGACATGCTGATATACATCTGAACAAGTTCACTACACTAACATACAATAGGTCGATGAAAACATGAGAAGAAGAACAGAAAGTAGATATTATGGCCATTAGTTAATCAACAAATGGAAAGAAGATATTTGGGTTACATCTCATGCAGATACATTTAATTTTTCTGATCGAGAGCTCAGGTGAGAGATTAGCGAATTGAAAGAAGAAGGCCTAAAATGAATCTAGATGAATTAACATAATATGTTCCTCCGTGTTTTATAATGTTATTATAAAAAAACGGAGGAAGCTGGCGAATTCAGAGCCACGACCGTTTTGGATTTTTTTGGGCATGAGCTAATCTGATTCCGGTAACACGAGATGGGAGAAGGAAACTCGGTGTCACTTATTACCCAAGCATTTCTTCCGCCTGGTGTCGGTTGCGAGTAGCTGGTCCACGGCGGAGATGTTCAAAAGGTCCTCGATCGCGAGGGTTTTCGAATCAGCTGGAGCTACATACCATTGGTGGCGATGGATTAATGTCTCCGATTCTATCCAATGTGTGGATAAGTTTAGGTTTCCTTTTTGGAACTATATCTATTTTGACTAGAATATAGTGTAAGAATAGTCGCTTTATTACTAATGACCAACTGCAAGTATTGGCAGGCATCAATTGAAGATAAACTATTAGGAGAGGGTTAGCATCGAAGGACAATCTTGTCATCTGATTAAACTTTGCTCATCATTCGATCTTTCAATGTCCCACGATGGAGCATATAACAGTCCGATATTTTTGGGCTAACGAACGAATTTATTATAATCATACCAGCGCATTATTCAAGTACATTCACAATATTCCCACACATTGTACGTAATATCTTCCACACTGTATGATTACAACACAAAATTAACACGCAATGTATAGTCACATTAACCACATAATATCATCGTATAGCGAGGATGAAACGTGCAAACCAAACTGAATACAACTGTCTGTACACGACACCAATGAAAACAGGAACTGTCTGCACACGACACCAATGAATACAGGAACTGTCTGCACACGACACCAATGAATACAGGAACTGTCTGCACACGACACCAATGAATACAGGAACTGTCTGCACACGACACCAATGAATACAGGAACTGTCTGCACACGACACCAATGAATACAGGAACTGTCTGCACACGACACCAATGCGTCGCCTCCCAGGTGGTTCAGGTCGATGTGCTGTTCGTGAGGGCAGACGAGTCCGTCGCTGCTTGCACTCGGTTGAACGAGCGAAGTTTCTTGAGAAGTTGGCGTCGAAATCGAGGACTGAAGATGCAATAAATGACGAAATTAACAGCAGAGTTGAAGACGATGCCAAGTGTGGTGGCGAAGATGATGAGATTACCGCATAGCTTATTGGTCGACGGAATGACGATGAAGAGGACACGGCGGATGGGGTTCAGGAGCTGGCAGATCATGTAGACGATGACCACGATGACCAAGGACAGAGTGAGGTCATTCTCCTCTCGTTTGGCCTTACTCATCTGCGCTCTCTTCGCTTTCGTCAGTCGAATCGTTTGACACAAACAGACGCTCATGAAGATCAGGGATGCGAACGGAATGACGTAGATTACGATGTAGTAGAGCCCGATGCTGTAAACATAATTGTACAACTCACTAGACCCGAGCGCCGTTCGATACATATCGAACTGATCTCCGTCTTTGGACAGCCGAACATCGTCATCGCAGAAGCGGGGGATGTTGTAGACGAGCGAAGTGACCCCGATGGCCCCAATTTGGATCTTCATCCTGCGAATGCTCATCCAAGTCTTGAATTTGTGCGGATGACAAACTCCGATGAAACGATTGAAGGTCACAAGGAGAACGAGCCAAGTGCTCGCTAGGTGGCAGGTGCTGGCAACGGGCCAAAAGTGAGCAGTCATCCACGGAAAGACGTATGCCATGTACGCTTGACATCCACCGCTGAACTCGCAAAACGCCCTGGGGCATATCATCAGGGCATGGGTGACCAAGACAGTCGTGTCAGCCACGGCCAGACTCAGCAGGAGCAGAGATGTCGGGATCTCGTTGCGCGTCGACCAAAATGTCAGCATGGACAGTGAGTTACCAATTGTGCCGAGTAGTGAGATGGACAAGAGCGTGACGCCGTGGGTCAGCATGTCAAACAGAAGGCAGTTGTAATCGCCGGTGACGTCATGTAATGATTCGGTTGTGGCCTCCATCTTCCCTCGCATTCAGGATTTGAAGTGACGCAGCTTCGTGTTGATATTTATACTCTAGCTGCAATCACGAAAAATGCGGCGGCGACCCCGCAATGTACAAAGTGCGCTGACGGCGCCTGTGTCTTAAATTGCGGCTGATCGGTGGATGGAGAAACGTCACTTCGTTTGGTGTTTTCTATTATCACGTGTTGTTGACATGTGATCAGAATAAAGCACAAGGGTATCATATGTTCTGTGCAAGGGTATCGCCAAGCACTCTGGTGATCAAAAGGTGTTTGAATTAGCATTTGATGAATTGTTAAAGAATCGGACGAAGCGATGGGATCGTTATTAATAGACTTTTTCGCGAAACCACTGCGCATGCGCAAAGCGGTGCATTCTGGGATTGTCAGGTGAGCACAAATATCGCTGGGAAAATTGTTGTTGAGAAAATGTCAGAGAATCCAAGAAGTTTTACTATGAAATTACCTCTCTGTTTACCGCGAAATTTGGGCAAATATCTATTAATCAACCGAAATATTCATTCTGTTTGTCTCATGAGCAAAAGTTGCCATCTGTGAGAATATTATAACAAAAGCATATTTCGATTGCGACCGGATAAATGGCCGCCGTAAGTTTTGTTTTAACATTGTCGTCTAATCACCTACTTCATGATATATAAGAAAAAAAAAAGTAAAAGAAAAAAAAAAGAATGCTCAGCGTCGAAGAATTCTATAGATGAGAACCATGGGCCGATACCAAAAAGAAACTAAACTTTGGGACTTCAGTTAAGTCCTCCAGGCGTTGAGTTAAGTTTTCAAGTTAAGTCGATTCCACAAACGTATTTTTGCTGAACTTAACTTAAGTAGCGAAAACCGGATTTGGCTATCTGCCAACGAATGTATAACACATGACAGGAAATTTGATCAGTGGTAAACGAACCTTGCAACATGACTTTTATGCACTGTTTATGATTTTTCCGAAACTTTATCGAAAACGAAAGCATCACAAACGCGAAATGCGAGTGTATAGCGTCGTTGATTCCTAATCATAACGCAACAAGTGCTCTTTTCCCGCTTTACAATCATAACGGTTTTTTTTTTCTTTTTTCTTTTTTCATAACGCTTTTACTATTATTTTTATTTTTTATTCTATTATTTTTTACATTTCATGACGCCTTCCAGAGCATTGCTCCTGTCTGGAAGGCTCCTTCTAGGTGTTGACACAATAGCATTAATCCGGCGTCTTCTGATCGGCGCCATCTTGAATTCACTAAGTTTGATTTAAGTCAGGTGGAGAGGTCACTTAAGTTTTGCAGGGTCTAGAGGACTTAAGTTTGTTTCTGGAATCGTTTTAGTCAACTTAACTCCTCTCGAACTTAGTTTTACCCCTTAAGTTTCTTTCGAGAATCGGCCCCATGTTTTGTTTTGATCATAGAAAATGTGTGAATGATTTAGATATCGCTGCACAGAAGCATGACGAGGTGTCGCATCATTACGTCATAGTAAACTGGGTCAAGATGCACGCCGTCTTTGGACATATACCCCAGGGGACACGTGACCGCCTGCATGTCATAGAATCCGAACCAGTTGCTAGACGCCCGCCGGATAGAGCTCCGCAGCTGAGAGTAGAGTTCTTTGTTGAAAACAACGTTCTTCTCATTCGCTGTCATGTTGTGATATATTGGCTCAGAATATCGCCACGTGGTCATTTGTGGGATCCAGATGACCTTCACAGTAGACGGCACGTGCGTCGCGATCAGTTCCCGGAATTCACGCAAGAGATCCGCGAGGTCCTCCGTGGAAGTCTCTCGCTCGTGCACGAAGGGAGGGGCGAGGATCAGCACGTCAGGCATCTCGTCCTTCAGGTGGATCTTCAGGTAGAACTCAGCGGTGCTCTTCGTCGGGCGAACCCTGGGGAGACCCCCTTGCTCAGGGGGGACAGTGATCAGGGTTGTGTCGTTTAGACCTGTCAGAGCCAAGTGTTCGACACTCACATGCTGCTCTCCAGAATCAGACTTCAGAGTGCAGACCTCGTTCCGCGCAACGCAAGTGCGACATGTCCTTCTACTGATATTTAACGCATGCGCGGGAAGGTCGTAACCACGAGAGAAGTAATTCCTATCTGGAACAAAATCCTGCTCCGTCATTTCCTTCTTGACTAATTCACAGTGCTCGCTGAATGTCTCAATAAATCGCCAGAGAGCCCTGAAATAACCAGCTCCGTTCGAATCGCCCATTGTCACTATTTTCGTTAAGTTCAGCTTCCGTAAACACTGTAAACCCTTTTGGCGAAACGTCTCTTTTGGGCCGAAGGAACACTCTCCTGGAAGGAACGATCCGTCCGCAGTTTGGTTGCTAGGGAACTCCCAGGTCCCACTGTGAGGGAAGTAACCGGTAGCAGAATACTGGTTACGGAACACCTTCCAGGAGCATGGCGCAAGCGTATTAGGTGGGGCGCTGACGGTCCTAACTGTCACTTTGCATTGGCTGCTGACGTGGACAGCCTCGTGGGTCGTGACGCTGAGGACTGAGCTGAACAGAACGTATGACGTCATAACCAGAACCAGCGCCAGAACCGCACACGCAGTCTTCACACCCTGCATGGCCTCTTTTCTCTGGCTGGTCCGCAAACCAATGTGATGAGCGCAGCAGGCGGCTTTGTTTGCAGAGAGCCAACAAGCTCACAAAATCTGTGATTATGCATCGTTGAAATGTGATCAGAGCATTAATTCCGTCCGTACAATATTCAAATATCGGACCAGCTGAGCAATCATCGCACAGTCAACAAAAGCAGGTCAAAGATTTCATCTCTGCATCCATGGTTCACCTTTTTACAGCCAGCGATTTCTTCTTGGTTGCAGAATTAATCAACAAACCGTTAATTCAATAACCATCTTTCAAAACGATAATGAAAAATGGAACACAACCCATTTTCATTTGTTCAAATCTTCTCGTGTAAGTTAGTTATTGGAAATTGGCCCCAATTTCTGATTCAATTCCCATGTTTCTTTTCTTCAAACACAAATGGAAATTGCCGTTTGCAGTCTCGACGCGAGATCAAGATTTGCATTTTCATGTCATGTCAGCTTATAAATATTTTAGTAGGAGGCGCTGAGTGATGTGTTGGTACAGAGTATATTGAGCACCGGTAAATCACAGAAGATATCAAAATAGTTCGCACGTTGAAGCTGGTTTCTCCAATTGAGGAATAATGTCGGATAATATTAACTTTCCAACTGTCTTGTATTTGACGAAGGTCTCGGTTTGGCACATATTCATTGAGTAAGTTCCTGGGGTAATCAGGCGCGTTGTTGTTATGTAGTGTAGGGCTTCATAAAAGACTGCACAAAGTATTGTAATGAGTCCTTGATAAGGAGTCAGTGAATTTCTGTCATAACTGGAGTGACATGATCTCGTTTTCTGATCCCGGTCAGCAGGCTAGCAGCATTATTCTGGACCAGCTGCAATCGTTTCAAAAGCGCTTCAGAGCACATAATAGTATATGTTATCTGTGCTTCAGAGAACCCGATTAGAAGTGCGTTGTGGTAGTCAACTTGTTGTGCCTTAGCCTGGTCTCCCTGCATCATCATACTATCATCATCATCATTACTACCATCAGTCTGCACTCGGGAGAGAAAAAAAAAAAAAATTTAATTTATTATTATTTTTTCTCCCCGCTTAATTCACATTGATGTATGTTGTTGTTAAATAAATGATTTCTCTCTCTCTCTCTCTCTCTCTCTCTCAAGCCTAGTCATAATGGTAGCCTGAACTACTTTGGCACATGTTTTCTGATCGAGGAAGAGTCGAACATGGCTGATACGTCTGAGATGAAAGTAAGCTAATCTTGTAACATTGTTGGCGGGATCTTTCATGGTAAGCTCCTCGTCGAGAATGGTACCTAGATTCTTCACTTTCTGTGAAACTGGGTCTCTTCATCGCCTACTGTGATTTTAAGGTTCCAGTCAACAATTTTCGTTTGAAGGGGCTTATTTGCAAATATCAGTTTTACTGTCGTTTATTTTCAGCTGTTTGCGGTCATCCACATCCAGATTTCATCAATGCAGTTGTTCAAATTTTTCACTGTAACACATATCAACTGTCGGTTTTTGGAAGAGACGCGGCAATATACCTGCGTGTCATCAACATATCTGTGGTATGAGACGTTGTATTTCCTGAAGATGTTCATCAGAGGTGAAATGTACATAAGGAAAACAAAAGTCCTAGCACTGAGCCTTGTGATACGTATTCCAATAGATAGTGGCTTAGTAGCAGACGTGGCATCACCGATGAGAGTAGTAGTTTCTGTGCTGTGGCCTGGTCTGTATGCAGATTGCAGTGGATCCCATAGATTATTTTCTTCCATGTAATAGTTTAGTTGACTAACAACTACTTTTTCCAGTACTTGGCTTGTGCATGAAAGGTTAGAAATGGGCCTATAGTTCTTTAGTTTTTTCTTGAGACGAGGAGCGATTCTTGTGAGTTTGAAGCATTTGGGAATATATTCTTACAATTTAACTACAACGTTGAAAAATCGCCGTTTGCATGAATTCCGACGCTCCGCTGCCATGGCATGGATCGTGCTGACATTGAGCAAAGTGGCACAGGCTGTTAGCCAGGATTTTATTACAGCTAACGTTGTCTAACGTTTAACGTTTTTAATGTCTAACGTTTTCAAGGATCACGAAAAAGCACGCGGAACGCTCAAATGACAACGGCAGCTTGCATCGAGCGTGACGACCACCATTTCCGTAGAAAACACAATAGCCTTGTTTTTTTATAAAGGCACAATAATATTTTATCCACTAGTAAAAAAAAAAGGATTACGCCCAGCAGTATGAGGCGAATGGAGCATCTAAGAAACCGAGAAAGTTTTAGGCCAGCATTCTTGGCTTTAGGCTTCATTTCTCTCGTTAATTTTGTCATCCCTAAGGTGACGATGACCACCTTTGTTTTTTGTTTTTTGTTTTCTCTTTTCTCTTTTTTTTTTTAAATTGACAAGTGGATCTCTCTTCTTTTGTGCGGAACAGCAGATTTAGGTTCATTGCATGTTATGTGGTTATCATATTGCACAGAATTTCAATGAAAACCAAACGTATTGAAACTGCGTCTCCACTATTCTTATGTAAACTATTCCAAGCCTTGCTTGAAGCCAGGATTAATAAATTTCCTTCACAACTGACGCTGAATATCTGGATATTATAATTCCCGCCCTCGAATAGTTGTTATGTTATGAATAGGCTAGTTGTTCAGTTGGTTCATTCAATTAGCTATTTCACGCATTTTAATGGCATTGAGTTGCTTAGTGTCAACATAAAAACACACACAGAAATAAGGAAGGAAGAGGAAACCATATTTTGTTTGCAGCAAGCAGTTTATTCCCGATTAATCATGGTCTATGTTTCAAAAGCGAAGCGAGTTTGTAAATAGAACTGAGTCATCAGAATCCGAGCCGATCGTCATTGAGTCAGGAATGCTGCTAAAATGAAAAAAAGGCTGAAGTGGAGACCACAAGATGCATTGCTCTAATATCAAACTTTAAATATCTAGTTTTGAGGCAATGGTTTTGATGATATGATCAATTGAGACCACTAGACATAAGCTCCTGCACATATATTGCAACATATATCCCAAGGGAAACTAGTTTGGATCTAACTTTCTTGACGTACCCTTAGCTTCTGCATTCTTCCTGACAAGCACTGCTGTCTCCTATTTTCTCCGCGAACCACGAATTGATAAGCTCAGCCTCACTCGACGCCTGCACACAAAGTCGATGTATTAGAGTCAAATACTTCGAGACAGATTGCTCACCTCTGAATTGAAAGTAACGTCAACCTTCTTACCATCGCATTCCCTGGACGTCTCGTTGACGGTATGTGGGCCGGTGAGCATGTCTGGGCCCTGTCCGTCATTATTGCCACACAACCCGCAGTTATCAACTTGTCCTTCTGGAGCAATAATTTTGAACGTTTTCACTCCATCCCACAGAAGTTCATAGCCATTAGCAAAGGTGATTTTCTGTGGAGATATTATTCTCGACAATCGGAATTTAAAGTGATTGCATGCCTGGCTTACCACGAGGTCTCCCTGCACCTTCCAGTTGTTCGGGTTCTGATCTTCGGTTCGTACAATTTCTATCTTTGAAGTGCTGAACTGAACGGGACTGGTGCTGCTAAGTTCCGTGAGCTCCTCTAAATTACGAACAACTTTAGGTCCTTGTTTCAAAATGTATCTCTGTTGGGAGTGCACGGAATGAATCGCTTAGAGAGGAAGTAATCGTCATCTGAACTCACTTCTTCGTTAGTGTTTGTGATTTGAAGTTCTTTGGTGTAGCTTCTAATGGTCTCTGAATCAACTCTCTCGAAAATAGCCATGATGGAAAACATATCAGAAGACGGCATCCCTTTGTCCGCATCCACAGTACACTCAGTGGTGACCATGGTGTAACTGCAGGAGTCCTGAATGAACAGCTCTTGGCTTGAGTCGGTCTTATCATCATCGAATCTGTAGCAATGTGGGTCGCCTCGACACGTACAAACACCTAACTCTGCGGGAGGAACGTTCGGATGAAATCAAGGCTAAACAGGTTCTACCTGGCCGGAGATCTGAAAATTTCAAGTGCGGGTTGCCTTATACTATGCAGAGTTTTTGTACATATGTATACGTATACTCACCCATCATACTCACCAATGCTTTGCTTCTCTCGTCTGTTTCGGCTCAAAATGAACCAGCCCTTATATATACAGGGTTTGGAAAACAATGCGACTTTCAAAGGGACAATAGATATTGATTGTAAATATTGCCCTTTTCCGGACAAATGAATCTCATCTCATCACCAAATCACTCGTAGCGTCAGTTTACAAAACTGCATTCAATTTCTATGGAAGTTTACCAAAACAATTTAAATTTAAAATTTAGTTGTTTGTCGATGCAGAAAAAATTCCATAAGTTTGCATTGGAATTTTATGCTTGACTTATTATTTGAAATGTCATTGTGCCCTTTGCGAAAGGTGAAGAAACAAGCACGTGTTATCAATAATAACCAGAACCCAAAATACATCCAGACCACACTATCTTGACTTCCGTAAATACTGGTAACCTATGCTGCACACGTACGTAGGCGAGGTATTTGTTTGTAAAACTTGCGTTGTCGCAAGACGCTGGGCAAGGCGCAAATACGGAGATGACTAAAAAAAAAACCACACTCACACACACACATATATATATGTATATATATATATATATATATATATATATATATATATATATATATATATATATATATATATATATTTTTTTTTTTTTTTTTTTTTTTTTTTCTTATAATTCATATATTCATATGTATATATGAGGATGGGGTTGTTATGATATTACTGCAATATAGCGTGAAAGAAGGTGTGACGCCATTCCCAAATATTGTATATTTAAATCATGAATTGCACACTGTAGTTTAGTTTCATATTATGAGAATTAGCATTATTTCCACATTAGTTTGCACGAATTATTTTGTCGTTTTGTTATGAGAGAATGAGATACTATTTCTATGTGGAACACAAACACAGCAGAATAGCACATAAAATCCCAAGCAACTTGAGAACCGCTGGATTTCATTTAAGTGCAGCGTAATAAATGTTCTTTCAAATGGCGAATTGCATCGTATGACTGGGGCGTGACTCTATCTTACCGACCCGCATGTTCATTGATCACACAGCACAGCTTGGAATGATACAAGGGATAGGCGTCGTATTTATTGAACACATTGACATTTTATTTTTATTTTTAAACAACACAGATTTAAATTTTAATAGCAAAAGAAACATAACGCAACAAAAGTACCCATAACTGGATTAATTGCAAAGGTAATCATTTGAAATTTCAAGAGTAGTTAAACGGGATCCCGAGGCGGATTGCTGGGGCTTCAAAATCGACATGCGTGTCAATTCCTGTCTTCATAAAATCTGATTCGAGAAAGAAACTCAAGTCACAGTGCTTAATGCCATTTTTATACTACATTTATTTATTTATTTATTATTACAATTATTTATACACTATAGTGAACATATTCTATGGCATAATTATGCGCTGATGCTTGCGAGGTTAGCCATGAGGGTAGTACTATTTGTAGTACAATTAAATAATGTTGGTAATAATAATGCAATAATAATTTTTAGATGCATGTTATTCTTGCCATGTATAGTAATAGCATATATCCCCCTCTCTCTTTTTAGGCCTACTATTTGTTTTCTTTTCTGACAAAATCATAAATACTTTGGACTCATAAATAATTATTGTACTAGTATTGACTATTGCAATTTTAAAAAATTCAATTGATAAGCAGACACCAAAAAGTGAAATGCATGCAAACAAAATGAGAAGACGGCGCGACGTTTACACGACTTTTCTCAGTTTTCCTGAGAGAAACACTAAAACACAAAATTTGAAAGTCAAAGTAGCGGTCTGTGATGATTTTCGTTCGCCTTTTTTTGACAATCTGCATACTTAAAGGGATGGGGAACTAAATTTTAAGTGATGTTCTATTGACTCATAGCACCAATTGATAGCATTCCGTGCCAAAAACACCATGCCTGGATGCAAGCGTAAGGAAATAATGCATTCCGAATATCGGGGTTAGCATTGCGCCTATGGGAGAATGGCTTCCATTGCGAAGTATAGGAGGCAAACGTCAGCTGATGGCTTGGTTTGGCTGATGGCTGATTGGTCCCGTTCCCCTCGTGAAGCTATCGATTTCAGCCAATCAGAGCAGATCATCTTCTCCATAAAAGGACATCTCTGTTGTTTACGAAACGAAAGCGCATGCGCGGTGCACTCTGGCTGACCTTTTTACTGTTTCAGGATGAGAAACGTGGTAGGTGTCCTAGAAAATCGCTTGTTAAAATAAGAAAAATAGCGAAAAATATTTTGTGTTTGCGCCTGACTGGTGGCAAAATGATTATTCTATCTATTTCCGAAAAGAAAATAAAAAAATATCCAGGGGTTTAGTCGCAGGACACGGTGATATGACGAGGCCCATTGTAAAAGATGGGGAACTCGGTGTTTCATCACAGCTCCTGACGTCACGCCTAGTTAGCAATATATCTCCCGCGAAATCGTTAGCGATGATATTTCTTGTGTGGGCCAGGCATAGGAATCATTTTTGGTGCATCAAATAACGACTCAAAGTCCATTTTTAACCAGTTCTCCCTCCCTTTAAGCACAGTAAAAATGTTACTTAAGTTATTGTTCTACTACAGCACTTAAGTTTCTTTCTGGAATGAGTTCAGCATGCTTAGCGGCTTCGGTGCTCAGTGAGGACATTTAAGTTTCTTTCTGGAATCGACCCCTAGGGTTTCGCCCAAAATTTACGCAAACAATAGACGTGTCGATTTCATTTTGTGAATGAGTAATCTGTATCCATGCCTCGATCAGTTGCCACCTTGATATTTTGCGATGCCACGTCTAACAGAGGCACGTCGATGGGAGACAATTGAGTTGCTGCGTGCGGGAATGGACCGCCATCAGGTCTCTCGTCATTTTGGCGTCAACCCCTCAACAATATCCCACCAATCTTTGCGATTGTTTGAAACGGGTGTTATCCGAGACAGAGCCAGGACAGGAAAGGTTACGGTGACCAATATACGCCAGGACAGAACCATCCGGATTCTTCACTTTCGGAATCGATTCCTCCCAGCCACTGCATCTTCAGCCATCAAAATTGGGCTGCATGGTCGCCTGTTAAGGATACTGAACTCAGTGCTCGTCGCCCAGCCGAGGTCCAATCCTGACCTTTAGGTACCACGCCGCCAGAGACGCCTCAGATAGGCCCGTCAGCACGAGAGATGGAGCAGTGTCGTTTTCTCTGAAGGAAGAGTGGGAAGTCATCCCCCAAATGGAGATTTGTTGTGCTTTGTGCCACTACCTCTCTGAAATCAAACATTCACAGCCGATTTTGTTTCACAATGGTTCACCAAAACAAAGAGTGGCCTAATTTAATTGGCTCTGAACAAATTTTAATCAAACACCATGCAGCATGAAATAATTTATTTGGGTAAACTCAGCAAATAGGATGAGAACAAATATAAAGTAGGTCAAAAGTTTGCATCTATACTCTAATGAATCACCACACAAAGAAAACGGGCAGAAAAGATACAGTAATTATTCATCTTTGAAAAACTCAGCATGCAAAAGCAGCTGAAAAAAAACCCGTCCCATCACTCTGCACGATTCAACGATTCACCTGTGGTTGATTTTTTTTTTCTGTCTATGAAGCAAGTAAATGTGATGAGTATTTCAGGATGGGATGTTGGCGGACTGTGTCAGGTGAGTGGATTTATTTGATGTGGATAATTGCTGTGCTGGCAGAGGGATTTGAATTAGGTTTTAATTGGGGTGTACTAACTGAGCTTATGTATTCGTAATTTTACCCTGTCAAGTATAACAGACCATTGACTGTCGTGTTTGCCTTTCCTCCTCCTGCAGGGGGCCTTGAGCACACGTGGACGTGTTTGGCTTTGGGGTTCATCGCCGTTCTCCTGACGCTGCTCTGCGTCTGGCGTCGCGCGACACACTCTCGACCGGCGGACATCGCCCTGCAGCCAAACTCATCGCAGAACGCTTCTTCTGTTCTTCGTGACTCACGCAGATCGCCCATGCACAGCCCACCCGTGACGTCACAAGACAGACACATGGCAGCGGATGACGTCATTACTCAACACGCGGACGCAAGCACGAAACGAAATGGACAGTTACTGGGAATTGGCGGCCGAGTGGATTCGATGAACAGTCTGTCTAGGAGCGATCTTTCACTGGACTCCATACAAAGCCCAGAACAAGCAGCGAGTCCTTCCCCAGAGGACGATGACCTCAAGGGAGTAGAGAACGCCGAGTTCTTTTTCTTCAGTGACGTCATCATCTCGCCTTCAGACAAGAAACCTGAAGTCTCGCGAGAGGAGACTAACGTGACCACAGACGCTGCTGCCCCAAAGAGGCGATTGTCGCAAGTGTTGCAGACGTCCGTCATGGCCCGGATGCTGGTGAGGCAACGCGGAGGTCCACAGTCCCGCAGGCGGAGGTATCGGCGCAATTCGAGGGCGTGTGAGGTCAAGCACATGCAACACAGAGCGGCTCAGAGGTGGGCAGCGTTGCAAACCGCCTACGATGAGTTGTTAAGGGAGGACATGGCACCGCTGAAAATGACTTGACTGTGGAAAAACCTAAACTCTTCCACAGTAGTGAATTAGAATAGTTCGTATTTATTTTATTTAAGTCCTCTTTTTTTTTATAGCCTGAGAGGTATCGTCTGGTGTCATTTTATAAATTCTCTGTATGAAAATTTTTGATGTTTTTACAAATAATTATATTGATCTATTTTCTTGCTAAACTCTGAGGTTGCAATGCTTATTTTATGAAATTATCGTCTATCTACGAACCCCTCCCCCCTTTCAAAGTAAAAATAAAAATAAAAAGAACAACAACAACAACAAAAACAAAAACAAAAACAAAACAAAAAAAAACAATATATTGTATCGCCTAAAATTAATATAAATCCTATATTTATAGACTTTATTTGGTTAGACCGATGGATCGTTGTTCTCAAATGGAATTTCAACATAAACTTAAATTGCTTGACAGTGTTAAAAATGTTAGCTTGTAATCCTTTAATGAAGGAAGCTCAGTTCTTAGGAAGGTTTCTTCTTGTACTGTAGAGAGGGCCACCGAATAACTAAGTCGGTTTGTTGGGCTGAATGCAGTCCTATGCCGACCGTGGAGGTTCGAGTTCTCCGGTTCCAAACCCGATCAGGCCACGCGGGTTGTGAATTATAATTTTAGTTCGTTATAACTCTTCGGTGACTCTGCAGTGCTGCCCAACTGCGTAACAAGGCCGGGCGCTGTGTATTGTGGAATCCAGGATAATCAACTCTTGGGATTTATCGATAAGAGTTGGGTGAAACCCCGGTCCCGGGCCTTCTGTTCTGGCGCCCATATCACCCGAATCGGTTGGGCGGAGCCGTAAAACTTCATCATGCATCATGCATCCCTCTTACTGTAGAGTCACGCATGCCTGCTTATAACACGAATGCATGCATGGCTGCCCCGAAAGTCACTTGCCTCAGAGCATTAAAATTCTTCAACAATATCTTCAACCCAGTAAGGTGAAACATTTTTTTTCCTATTCTATTCACGAGATGCGCATTCTCGTCAGGTGAATCTCGAGGGGAGATCACAATTATTGATGTGCAAGCAAGTGACGTGACTGCCACAGCCACAAGTTGCATGGCGTCATTGAAAACAAGCGTGTTCTCTGGGTTCGTCATCATGATCAACTTGTGAACTGGATACTCATTTCCTTGTGTTTCGCCCAAACAATCATGACGGATAATTCGAGCACCGTGTCAACCGAGCAGCCTCCCGTTGCCATGGAGATGGACGTGGCATACGCGTACTTCAGCGTAGTGGCGGTCATCCTGGGCGTCCTGCTCACGTGTGGTGTCCGCGTCATCTTCAAACTCCTCTTCTTCGACTTCTTCTATCTCCCGGAAGAGGAGATATCTGAGCAGATGGAGAAACGCAGACGGCGGAGGGGAGAGGACGCTCCTGATGACCTTCGATTGACCCTGCACGACTCCGTTGAATTGGACATGCCGCCCACTCTCTACCTCATGGCGTTGCAGCACAAACGGGCAGAGCAGCTGATCACGTGACTGCATGAGTGTGACAGTTGTGTGACAGAGTTGTCACGAGATATAATTACATGGTCTTTGGTGGAATTTGCGTTGCCATGGAGTATGTTATGATTACGTGTACATTGCAAAAGAAGTGTTTGTCGTGAATGTGTTGTTGCTATGACGAAATCAACTATTCATGTCACCGAGCACTGAGAATCAAAACATTTCGTTCGGTCGAAATTAACAATCCCTAAATGTGACTGCTGCTTTCTTCTGTGCAATATAAGTTGTGTAGTTCTGCGATGTTTGCATTGCAATAACATTTCTGAAAAGTTTCTGAACAAGATTGTATTTCACAAGTGAAGTATATGTATATCTGCGTATCATCTGCATACAAGTGGTAACTCATGTCAAGTGAACGGAGCAATTTTCCAAGGGATGATGTATAGATCGTGAATAAAATCGGCCAAGCTTCTTGTTTTGTTGGATCTCTCAGCTGCATTTGACACGGTTGACCATGAGCTGATCATCGGCATCATTAGAAGTATCGGTATTTGCGGAACAGCGCTTGATTGGTTCATCTCATACCTCAGTGACCGCAGACAATTCGTGAAAG
>KB303819.1:51342-78539 GCA_000328365.1 Capitella teleta
TCTGCTTGCTGGCCTCTCTGCTTCATTAATATCAAAATTGCAACGTATCATGAACATTGCCGCACGTATTGTCACTCGCACCAAGAAATTTGATCACATTACACCCGTTTTAAAACATCTGCATTGGCTACCTGTGTGTAAACGAATCGATTTTAAAATTGCACTTCTTGTCTTTAAATGTATACATCACTTGGCTCCATTTTATTTATGCAATCTGATTTCACTTCACAGGCCGAGTAGATCACTTCGGTCTTCAAATCTCAACCTTTTATCTGTGCCACGCTTTAATACCAATATACATCGACGTTCTTTTAGTGTTTATGGCCCCATTTTATGGAACTCTCTACCAGATGATCTACGTTTTGAAACTGAAATTGCCATTTTTAAACGTAAGCTAAAAACTTTTTTATTTCGCTCATACTATTTTCACTGACTGTTTTATTTATTTATGCATTTTACTTTGTATACTTTATAATTCTTTTTAATATTTCTGTTCAGCGTGTCAGAGACTTCTTTGAATTTTATGATCGCTATATAAAATAAATTTATTATTATTATTATTATTTATTATGTATAGATAATAACTTACGTGTATATTCCACTTTTCTTATTTATTTCATTTCTTTACAAAGTTTATCTTGGTACAACAAATCGACTGACTACAATTCAATGTTGCCTGGGAAAGCCCCGGGTTCGAGGCCCGTTTTGCTGAGGGTGTATCAGAAGTCGTTTCAATACCTCGATGGCGTATCTGCTGACAAACTGCACAAGGCCGGGTGCTGTGTACTATACGTGTTACTATCTGTGACATCTTGCAGGATAAAGACCCCTTAGGATCCATCGAATGAAGTATGGGGTTCTGCTCTGGCGCTCATGCAACGCAATCGACCACAAGGTCAGTGCTCCAGGTTGGCCCCTGGGATTGAACCCCAATGGCCAGCGCCAGTTAAGTCCGGCAAGAACTCGACCACCACTATTCGACTCTAGATGTTCCCAATACAAAGAAATACCGAACACTAATTTGTAATGACGAGATTCACCACGATTTTGCTCCGATATTTGACTTTTACTTATATACCGGTATATATATTTTTTTCTGTTACTTTCATACATTATATGAGCGAATGAACGCCCTGCAATACATGATGGCAATAAAAGAGCAGTTGCCGTAATGAAATTTATAATGAATGGATACTACAGCCATGAATGCTCTCAAGATCTCATTCCGGGTGAACTCAAAAAAACAAGAAAATCCTTGAAGCAAGGCTACCAACTAACAAATTGTTAGATCATAAAAATATAATTTCCACACGTAAACCAAGGTGCCTGGCGTTTGGCACAACTGGTGATGCAAACAAACGATAATAGTACCAACGGCGTATCCTCATACATTATATCAAACGAAGAGATACACAACGTGCAAGGAGTGCCTCAACCGTCCATGCATATTGCATGACGTGAATTAACGAGAATAATTTCGATGCAGATTTGACTATATTAATTGTGATTCATAAATTGTGCACACATTTTAAGAGAGAAAAAGCGATTTAATTGACAGGTTCAGTTTAATCTGCAGCTCCTGGGCGGGAAAGGTGTTCATCTTCTCATCCCTTCCACAGCCAATATAGCTTCTTCCTGCAACATCTAGTTGAGTCCTTGGTGCGGCATTCGTCATAAACATCCTGTCTTTGCTGCTTCAGCTCTTCAGAAGCATCCTTAGGAGGATGCCACGTCCCGAACTGTTTTTCCAGCACTTCTTTGCATATCGAGTGGCAACTGATCATTCCGGTGCAGCCGCCTTCCGACTGCCCAAAGAACACAAACACAAAGAGCACGACACACCAGTTTCCCTGCATCCTCTGGTAATCTTTCCGTGAATTAATACAGCATCCGTGTATGAAGCTCACAATGTGGAATGAAGAAACCTCCATTATATCTCTCCATGCGGGATTGTCACTAAGGAACGCTTTGTCTATTTTTGTTGTCGTATACTTCCGACGATTGACAATCATTAAAAATGCGATTACTTTAATTATAAAACGAATTTTCATATTCTGTTTATTCATAATCGAACTTGTTCTATCTTAATGCTCGAATGAACGATTTTTGCTAATTTTAAAATTTCTTTTCTCGTGCAATCAAATTGAGTGCACAACAATGGCTTCTTTCATTGCACAATCGAGGGCATCTTACTTTGTCCAATATATTGATTCTGTTCTCTTAATTCATATGGTTGCAAGATGGTATCTCACATTGAGTGTCGCTACTGCAGATCTTGAGTTTGAGGCAGGGTGTGTTGATAAAGGGTGTGCTGATTAAGGGTGTGCTGATTAAGGGTGTGCTGATTAAGGGTGTGCTGATTAAGGGTGTGCTGATTAAGGGTTGAGGTTGTGTGACCTGTTGTTGTAAACAATCATTGACGACCAGAATAATGTAACAATTAAAATTAAAAGAAATTCTATTTGGATGACTGGAGGTAACAGAAAAGAAAAAACATATTGTTCATTGCAATGAGTTTAACAAGAGTCATCCAGGGTGAGTAACCTTAGGCTAAAAAGCCCATAATCAAGAGGCGGCTGCTCACCTTATGGAAAATAATAATAATAATAATAAGACATAAGAAAATAATAAGAAAAGAAAAAGGACATACAATTATGGTTTCATAAGTAGGGATCTACTTTATAATATTCCAGATTTAGGTTTTTGAGAATTTTAACGCGATAAAAAAAGACACCAAAAACGTCATGTTATCAGTAAATCATGTGACAACATGCAACATTATGATTAGAAGTCTATAGAAATTTTACCTCCCAAAGATGAGAGAATGACAAATAAAAAGAAAAACAAGAGGAATAAAGATGGGGGTTTAGTGTCATCTTACCTCTCCGGTGAATCAAAGCACAATGTTAGCACTTCCGCATATTATGGTGAAGTCGTTTATCTCACACGCTTTGCCAGTCCTCGACAAACACAAGCCTAGCAGGACGTTTACAAGAGATTGTTTTGCTTCTTCCTGATCCGCAGAACTTAAATCCGCACATGTGGAACTCAGATAAAAGATATCTGAATAAAGTCTCAATCCTGTAAAAAACTCCTCTGAAAGTACATGCATGACGTATATTTAATAATTGTTTCACCGAGCACATATCAATCTTTTTATTATTGGAGTTTTAATTGGTACACAGTGTCTTATACTATAGACTTTTTTGACTAAATAATTCAATAATGAATACTTCCAAGTAAAGAAGCAGGTAGTAAATTCAAAAACAAATTGATCGATGAAGAATTTGAGCTTTCGCATTTTTCCTCTTCGCGTTTCGTTTTGGGCTGCTCAACATTGGCAGAGAAGCTTCAACTTCTTTGACATTGCCATATACAACTTGACGAGCAATGTTTTGGCATATTACAAGCGCAGCATAACGAAAAAGAATGTAGTCCTGGGAAAGATTAGTACTGGATATTTTCGTTAGTAAATCGTCGTTACTGTGACAGTCAAAAAAAATGTCGTCAAATTGTCAACACACAATAATGATAATACAATCAGCTGATCATGTGATCATTCGCGTATTTAATGCATTCTTATGAATATTACCATACTTGCATAAGTTTTAATTTGCCTTAAATCGTGTTGGAATCTTCCATGATCCCGTTGTACTAGTTATTTATCCTTACATCAGTTTCGTTGCGATATCATTAAAGTTTCAAAGATTTTGTTTCGTTATTGATCGGATATGCATGATTTTCTTACCAAAGCAAGAAGGAGGAGTCCCTTCTGCGAGGTCTGAAGACCACGCGAATCCTGTTGAGGCGTTACATTCTTCGAATTGAGCAGGAATGATCTGGAGCAGATCATAACCAGCATTGCAACGGACAGCGCAATACTGGAAGATCTCCAAACTGCTGTTCCAGTAACAAACCAATGCCCCATTTTCAGGAGCATCAAATCTATTCAGGATGCGACATGAGTTCCCTGCGAAGAAAAAAGAATATTTATTCAGATATCCATGCATGACTGGATATAATTATTCGGCACGTTTACACATGTAACAACCAAATGTGGTAAATAACAGGATACCTGGAGGGTGTAGTTTGGAGATCTGCCACTGTTGTTCATCCAATGCCCTTCTCAGTTCCTTCAATGCTGTGCCCATTTTCTGGTCAAGTAGATCAAGTTTTCTGGTCTGTTCTCTCAGTTGTGACTTGAGATGCGACACTTCGAGACCATTGGATTTGCAATTGTTGCTGTTCTTCTCCACCAGAAGCGTGGTCTGCTCCACTACGCTCTGTTGGACCTCGAGTTCTTTGGTCTGTTGTCTCAATTCTGACTGCAGTCGCGATGTCTGCAGCACAGCAGAGTGGGCATCTGTGCAACATCTTCGCTCCTCTTCCGGAGTCAGCGGACTTTCCTTCCACGTTGCTTGGCATTGTGCGCCAGTCGCCAAAACAACGAGCATAAAAGCTAAAGATTCCATGTTTCTGTGCTTTGCAAGAAATTCGTCACAAGCGTCGTTAAGGTGTTTATATTCACACAACCAGGAAGTAAACCAACAAAAACCAGTTCTCCATGTTACCAATAGTAAGCAGTGGTAAACAACTTAAACAAGTTTTCATCATTGCACGAGGAACGTCAACAAAAGCTAATTAAATAACAAACCCGAAACCAAAATTAATAATCATGCCTAGGCCGTAAACATTAAAATTTACGCTGACAGTTATTTAATTTAAAGAAGGTAAGTACATGTACCATGACGATGAGGCAATATTACGAGGTATTCGCTCAAATAGTAAGCTCCCCTGCCGGATCTGATGCACAACCGCGTGATGAGTCAGTCTTTCAACGAAAACAAAATCGATGAGAGATGAAAACGAAAAAGAAAAAAAGCCGAAGCCTTACGTATAGAATTTTTAGGGTGAATTTCAAGGAGGACAGTAAGTAGTCTAGAGAAGAAAAATATATATATATATAAAAGTTGCGAAATGATGCAGAAATTGCCAAGTGTCGCCCTAAACTGACAAATATGATGAAATTTTCCATTTCCTTCAAGAAATAGAAAGTGCACGCTTTACTTTACTAAGAAAAACTTTAAAAATAAAAACATTCGAAATAATAAGCAATTTATGCAAGTAATTGCATTAATTACTACCGTGACCTTGAAATTTGATGTAATGGACTAGAACTCCGGATTAAGTCAGACCAATATGCTAGCAATGTACTGTGTCAATTCCAATGCCACAGATTGCATAACAACTGCGATATCGGCCTTGAGTATATCGTAATTACTATTATGCAAGATTACGCAAGAACGGTGCAAGATACCTTTGTTTTGTTGTACATCTCGTTGCACCGATTCGTTTGATGTCAATTACAAAGTTATAGCTCGTATAATGAATGAACTAGGGCTGATCCCGTTTGAAACTGTAGAAATTCACTGTGGCATTGACCTTTGACCTTTGACCTCAAAATTTCAACGGGAAATAGTAAAGTTTAGTAAAAACAAATGCATTTTGCCATGTGCCTTGTGCATTTCGCGCTTTTATTAATTAACATCGAAGAAGTGAAGGTCGAACACGGTCCACAAACATAACGTACCTTATCTAAGAATACTTGTCTATTTGTCAGAATCATAACATTAGTCTCACAAATCACAACGCACATAATCTCTGTGGTGAAATGGCTCAGTGTCGCCTAAAATGGTTATCGCCTGAACACTGACAACTATATATAAGGATCTGTTTTCTTCAAATATTCAGAAATGACAAGAAAATTTAACAATAAAAATATGTTAAAATGGAAAAAAAAAATGATTGAGATCAGATACGCAATCCTGCGTGTGACTTTTCCGCTGGACAAAGATCTTCACATCAAGACGCTGAAAAGGCAAAGTTGGTAAATTCGAGCAATTATACTCCCAAATTATTGAAAACAAAATATGGTAACGTGCAGCACATTTATAACTTTAGTGTTTCAATAGTTTGTATGTCTAAGTGCTCCTGTCAATGCAAAATAATTTCCCACAAAGTATATTAGACCATCTTAGTCACATTCGACGCACAGAAAACGGAGTATATTCACAGCGTACCTCAAGCACGGTGTGTTTCAAGTACAATGTATAATGCAATTGCGTTTATGCAATAATGCTGTTCTGCTAGCTCGTGTACGTACAGGTTCGTTAATGTGTATTAATTTAAAACCGTACGTACATTAATAATTTCCTGATCGTTTTTATTCTCGCACACTGCACTTGATGTTAATATACTTATGACATCATATAGTTCGGCCGGTCAATTATAATTATTCTTGCATAGCTTGTGCATACGTGCAAGCGGTGGTATCGATCTGATTCATAAAAAAATCGGTGTGTACATGTTATAATTATGCATTCATTTCAATTTGAATTGTGCACCATGCAATACGTATAATTAACAGAGAAGCACAATTATAAAAAAGGTATTATTTTTCAGCAATGTATATCGGTACGTGCATAATAAATTAAAGGATTTTTCCATCAAAGCGAGAGCCCAGATTTTCTGAGCGAATTAAAAATATAATTATCATATACAGCAAAACTTGTATTATTCTAAAGGGCAGATATGCGTTATGTATGACATATTCAAATTAAATCCAATACTCATCATATCCATCGATTGGAAGCCGACATGGGGCCATTTTTTCCTCCATTTTTAATGTTTAAGACGGAATAATATTAATAATAATAAATACGCGAAAATGGTGTGCGTTTAAAGGAGGTCGAGAATACGTCGATGGGCGGCGATTCTTCCGCTGGAGGCTCCCGCATGGCAGCAGGCTCCGTCGGAGCCCGGTAGCTAACAACTCCCGACGACACACTATAACAAAGAGATATATAGAATTTGAAGAAAAAAAAAGCAAAAAAAAAGAAAAGAAATTGATCATGTTTTGATTATCAAAACCTGCAACTGTATTGTCACGTTGGTTATGCTATACTTCTTCGTATGTAGAGAGAGCACACTCTTATGCAATGCTAAGCAAACTGTAGGCACGGTTTCGATCTGGAGTTGCCTCTCATTCAATACCTTTCTCGTTCATCCGGTCATTGCATTGTAAATGGCCTCGAGATACTGTTGTATACATGCGTTACCTCATAGCCGGCAGCACCGGTTTGTCTTTTAATTTGCGCAGAACGAGAGAGGCTGTCAATCAATCTTACCACTTTATATTTATAAGGGTATAGAAATATAAAGGAGTGATTATAGAGAGCTCATAGAGGTCACGTGATCGGCCAGAATTTAAGTCAGATTTAAGGGGACGAATTGACAATTGGCAATGAAAACGTGACATGATGGTGCTTAATTTATGCTATAAATAGCCTATAATAGTTTCCTTAAATTCAAAGCTAATGCAAATGGGCGCTTCAACATTGCAGAGCTAGTCATTCTAGTACTTCTATGTTTAAGGGTTTCTTGAGCTTTATACAATTCTCTTTATTCGTCATATTTCGTGGTAATCAGTAAGTTAATTACCCTAATTTAGATCGGTGGCTCCCCAATATCTGCTTCGTTTCTTTATCCCGACTCCGATTGACTCCGATTGTCAACCCCTCACCCTCCCACCATACACTCGATATATCTGTCCTTTATCCATTTGCCCGAAATGTGTGCCGTTAATTACTCTAATTATCTAATTATTTATTTAAATTGTTCTGCACAAATAAACTTTCACTCAACGCCACAAAAACAAACTCAATCACATTCCACACACCACAGAGAAAAATCACACCTCCAGACCTATACATTAATTCACACAAAATACAAAACGTTGATCACACGAACTTCCTCGGCATCATCATTGACAAACACCTTTCATTCAAACCTCACATAAACAAAGTCAACACAAAAATATCACAAATCACAGGCATCCTCAATAGACTCAAGCACCAATTTCTACAACACATCCTCCTAACAATTTATCAATCTCTCATCATCCCACACATCACATACGCGCTCTCACCTGGTCAAAAAGTCACCACATACACACATTATTAAAACAACAAAAGAAATCAATCAGAACAATCACAAAATCCAAATATAACGCACACACAGAACCTCTATTCAAACAAACAAATCTTCTTAAAATTGAGGATCTGCGAAAGCTCCTTGAATCAAAATTCTATTATAAGTGGAAGAGTGGAGTACTTCCGAATTATTTCAGCATTTTTATCAGTGCTGGACGAGGAGATGATCGGTTGCGGGTCCCGTTGCATCGACACCAATTCTTCCAACTGGGTCTCCGCTATTCAATTACCAACACCGTCAACCCATTCCCACGCCATCTTCTCTCATATTCATCAACTCATTCAATAACCTCATTTTCAAAAAGAATCAAATCTCATTTCATCAATCAATATTCATATCGATGTTTAATAGAAAACTGCTATGTCTGCAATAACTAAAATTAATATCCTATCAATAGTTCTCTCTCCCTCTCATGCTCGTCTCATATCATTATCATCATGAATATCGTTATCATTTCATCATCCCCCGGGGTGGCCAGCGCGAAAACGGACACTTGTTGTGCCTTAGCCTGGTTTCCCTGCATCATCATACTATCATCATCATCATTACTACCATTAGTCTGCACCCGGAAGAAAAAAAATTTGTCTCCCCGTTTAATTCACATTGATGTATGTTGTTAAATAAATGATTTCTCTCTCTCTTATTCACCCCAAACAATTTGCAACAGAAAGTATTTCAATATGGCTGAATTATGGTTATCGTTCAATTCTGGTTGTTCTTGAATCAATTAGTTGGTTGTGGTTTCCTCTTGTTCCACTTAACGTTGAGATTACTCTTTCAAAGAGGACTCTGATTGTTTAGAAATAGTAACGGATGATTGAGGATGCATTCCAAAAGACAATTTTACCTTTTGACTGACATATATTTAGACAATATACGCTTGCTGTGGACTAATACCTAGATACATCGAATTTGAGAGGTTTAAAATATCGCTTTCTTCTCGTTTTCGATTTCAGACTGTGGTGACGCGAAAAAAGTAATTCTTTTATTGTTAACAATGGGAGCCGTCGAGTTAGCAGATCTCTCATTAGTTCTCATAAAAGAAATCATGCACTCATCTCGTTGCAACCTATTTGCCTGAGTAAGAAAGTCGTATTTCAATTTGTCTTGAACAGCATTCACAGTTGACCAAATTATTCAAGAATAATCTCTCACCACCTAAGCCTACAAGTGTGCCTGAAATATCCGGTTACATTAATGGAATTACTCACCACCCACAAAAGTTCATAGAATGGATCTAAAAAGGTTCCAAAACGAACAGAGGTCCTCTTTAAAGCAATCCTGGATGTGCGTTCATTGGATTTGGCGATCCTGTTTCTCTGCCGTCACTCTTGGTCGTCCAGTACAGAGCCAGTTTCAACAATACGCTGGGATAGGCAAGGAATGGTTGATACATTACACCCCATTTGGCAGGCAAAGGCTGCAAGTTTTATTCCTGAATTCAGAATATTTTCTGGATAGCTCTATTTGAAGCGCTGTTAGCCGTTTAATAACGAAGTTTTCTATTTGTCTACTGCTCACGTGAGTACTCAAAATGAAGGTTATATTTCAATAGGAATTCAAATTGAATTGTTGATTGAATTGATTGAATTGATAATGAACTTATTTAAGGGATTTTGGGATTGTCTGAACATGATAAGTTGATAACTGATTTTTGAGCGCGCAAGGCAGGAGGTTGCCGGATCATAAGTATAATATAAATATAATATAAATTATGCTATACTCGTATAGCATAGTCAAAAGACGGTAAAAAAATGAAAACAGCGCACCCAGAATGCCCTCAGACCGCAAGTAGCAGCTCTCCCGACGTGGCCTTTCTGCACGCCCTATTTATGACGATGGAGGGTTAGTCATTGCAACCCTTTTCAATGCCCCTTATAATACCTTGAATGGCAGAAGCACGTGCAGAGCTTTCAGCTCTGCATGCTGCTGGAGTTTCCGTATAGACATTATTTTGTTGTGTCTGACGATCGACCAAGAAAAAATATTCCACATTTCATGGAGCCAATTCCAATGAATATGTGTCCGCCCAAAATTGGGCATGGGATCCATGAACCAGAGTGCAACTCTTTGTTCGGTGCGAACTTAAACGATCTCCACCCTGATTTCGGCCATTCTGAAGGCGATAAAATTCAGCTGGCAAGTACCTGAATATTTTTTCTAACCACCATTAATACACGTTTAAATTACCCATGCTGCAGTATGAACTCCACATTTGGTAGTGAAATAATCTGTACATTAAGTAAGTGAAGCGATTATTAAGCTACGAAGAGAGTGGAAAGTTCCACTTGTTGCTGATCCAGCAAACCAATCCAGTTTATAGGGTAATATTATTTCCTGTCCAACTCCAACGGACGCAGGGCACAGCAAGGATGAGGCCAATCATGGTTTATACACAGCTTCATTGATGGAGCTCCACACTCAGGATTGCTTGATCAGAAAAAAAGGTATGACCATCGCTTCAAGGCAGAATCACTGTCCACTTTTCATTTGTTATGTAACAGATGGTCATCTGTCCATGTGGTCATGTTTATACAGGTCTGAGGACGCCATTAGTATACATGGAAATCCAGATGCACTTCATGTTGGGTGTGTGGTGCTACTGTGTTATATCTGTTCGCATTGCAGTATTATTGGAAATGAGGGAGATCACTATGAGAATCGTTTTGTACTGTGGCTTTTGCTCCAGGCCATAATGTGACTTGGGCAATAGTACTCAATATCCAATAAAATAATATACATAGTAATTATAATCAAAAGAACAGAAAACGCATGTGCATGAGTTGCCAGCCTGAATGCGGTCATATGAAACCATACATTTTTCGTTTCAATAGCCAAAAGCAGTTTCAAAAGCTGTATTCAATCAGAATTGAAATTTGGGATAAACAGGTCAATTTTGAACAATAACCAGGAGTGAAAAGTTTGGAACCAAAGTTAGACATTTGGATTCTCTGACTGTAGACGATTCGTTTGCCAACTCGGTATCCAATGCGATATCGGTATCCACCTTTCACAACAGCGTTCCAAAATGATCCAGGGTCCCTTAAAAATCACGAGAGTTTGGCATCAGATTCGGAAGAGGTCATCCTTAGCAATCTCCCGATACCTTAAATGCGAGCTTTCCTAAATATATATGATTTTATGGACTTATTTCTCCAACCATTGACGTGGGTACCTTGCTTTTGGATTTCAGTATATATCAAACGAGCATTAGAGCAGGACGCAGTCATTATTGATGCTTAATCTAGATCAACAGATCATGCAATGCACGATTGAAGTGGATCCGATGAGACTGACTGCTGTCCACACGCAAGACACCACTCAATAGTGCAGAGTGGGTATTCGTCTTAACACCTGGGAGTTATATATGTGTCAGAGAAGAAGGAAAAAAATAAATGAATAAAACAAAGAGGAAAATAGAAGAAGATAATAGAGAAGATTATGAAATATTCACTAACCACAATTACACAGTTCGTAGTAAACGAATCCTCCACACGCAACATGTAGAGGACACGGTGGCGCAAATTAAAATCTGGATTGATGTGTTGAAATCCAATTCTCTGATAGTCAGAAAAGACTCAGTTAAGACATTTAAAGGCTGAGTATTATTAAAATGTGAAGGTCATGCAATGCATATAAATATAAATAAATATTTATATGTATTTAGATAAGGACTCCTTTGTGGTTTCTGACAATCGAATAAATTTGCGCGTATTTCGCGAAACTTGCGCGCGCTTTTTCCGGGAAAATATGCAGGGAAGCCCATGGCAATTACGTAATACACGTACTAGTATATTAGTACTATTATATATTATTATATATATTATATTATATATTATTATATATATTATATTATATATTATTATATATATTATATTAGTATATTAGTATATTAGTAGGTTTTTCATCTGAATTCAACGTACACACCACACACATTAAAATTACACAGGGGAGTCACGATCCTCTCAGTTTAAAACAGTAAATTTTCAAACATAAAAATGTATCGCTGTATTTTCCGATGAAATTCTTCGTTAGATCCACAATTCCAGCTACATGTAGTTGAAATAATATTACGAGTATTTTAATGGAACAATTTCAATTAAATAATAATGATTTCAGGCGCGAGGCTTCTTTGTTGCATATCGATGTGAACGAAAGAAAGTTACCTTATTCTCCCCAAAACAGTCATAACATGATTCGAGTCTGAAAACTAGCGAAAAGGTCATTCGTTGCAGAATTGATTGCTCTTCGGTGCGGATGAACAAACGCTTTTTTATAAACATAAAATCATTTGCGCACGATCAACATATTATGTTTGTCGGTGCATCTTTTACGCCTGCACGTGTCTGAATCCATTACTCACTTCTGTGAATTGCAACATTATTCTATTGACATATAACCAAGTGATATGATGTTCACGATGCGTGAATAAAAATAAAATTCCTAGTACTGTGAATATACCACAAATAGCACTACAATCTGCACCAGAGAACAAGAGATGTCTCCCATTATCCATGTTCTGTGCCAGGTTAACAAGTTGCTGCCAAACATACCAGAAACCTCAAGCATGAATAATCCCTTAATTGTCAAAAAACATTACTTTGATAAAAGAAAAAGAAAAATCAATCACCCCCAGGGGGAAAAAAAAAACAAAATAGACCATTTGGCTGTGTTTTCAAATATTCCAAGTGGGGGTACACACAACTTTCTACGATCTAAAGTCTTGACTGGTCGTTACTAAGGTTCAACTGTAGCAAAGTTCGATGAATATTATTAGCCTTCACGTTTTTGTTTCTTCTTCACATTTAAATCACATTTTCACGTATTAATATTTGATTGAACATATTAATCTGTTCATCGTGCTGATATAGATAAACCGTGCCAATATAGGTTGTTATCAGAACAGTTGCATCTATACCACACAAGCCTACCGTTCCGATAAAAGGATCAAAAGTAGGATAAAAGTTAATTATTAAAGGCAATGAATCGCAACACTTACCTATAATGTCATATAATATACCGTAGATGGTTGCTATGCTAATCCTGTTGCCATGGAGATAAGGTCGTCCGAATGAGTGCACTTGCAGGCCAGGATACGAGGAAATAAGCCCGAATCCTGGCCAGCGAGGCCTGATTCGGAAACGACAATTCAAGTAGCGTTTGTATTCCAGTCGATCTAAATCTGAACCGAAGAAGTGAAATTCAGAGAGAGAGAGAGATCAAGGGATGTCACCAGTAGACAGACACACCCTTTAAATCAGGCTCAGGGTGGCTCATACATGGTACAATTAAGTATATGAAGAAATTACGATTGAAATTTATCAAACGAAAACCACTCACCATTGCCGGCACACGGAGTGATGTAGTCAGCGTTTCACGGAGTCTGTATTTATGGTGCATTTACGCATGCGTGCATGTATGGGAACTTCCGCTCAAGACGGCAAAATCTTTTGTTGTCTTGAATCGGAGAAGAAAAATCGTTAAAAAAGCAGTGAAATGTGGATTAAAGAATGTAAAATCGATATTCTTTTCAGACTGACTTCAGGAGTTTTGAAAGTATGTAGATTCTCTTCAATTTTAGGTGACACGGTCTTGCATTCAAAGTATTTCAAAATCTGACAAACATTACGGCCAGTTCAAGACCCTCCAAATCAATGCTTCTTAGTTCAAGGCGACGCCACAATTATAGTGCTCTCCTTGACACTATTCCTGTATAAATATTCAATTCTGAGTTGTCTCAGACCTTGTTGAAATACTTCCTTACAGATACATGTTGATATTAGCATTTAAAAAAAAAAAAAAAAAAAAAAAAAAAAAGAAATCGACACAGTATTTGGATTTTGCAAGCAGACTTAAAATACCAATTCATCTAAGTAAAAGGCAGGCCTAATGCGTCCTCTATTTGACCACGTAAGTATAAATGTTAAATGTATGCTGTTAAATGTATGTTGTTTCTTGTCTGACGATTGGGCAATTTTCCAGTACCATTACTATTCATTAAAAATAGACAATTGTGCTTGCGACTGAGTACAATAATCAATTATTTCGTTTGTGTTTCGTACTCCGTGCGATGGAATTGGTTCTTTTGTGGGATGATATGAATTGTGGTGTTTTCCGTAATCCGATATATACCAGGCCTTTAGGCTCTGAGGTATTTCGGAAGTAATTTTTTAAGCAACAATAGACTCGATGATTCAGTGATGCGGGGTAAGGGGTCGGGGTATTATGTAATTAACGACCCTGTGGCCTAACCCTAACCCCTTATATGAATTTGTACCACCAATTGTATAGTTTTTATATTTAGACTAAATTCCCTTTTATAAAATACAAAACAGCCACTCCAGTGTTCAGTTCCGTTATAAACAATTGAACATGACTAAAAATATTAACATCAAAGCAAAAACCCCCGCGACTCACCTGTTGATACGTCAATGGCGTCCGTTTTCTTGCTGCTCGCACATTTGCTCATAATTTTATATGCTCATAAATTCTCAAAATCCCGTCTGAGCATGATTTATTTACCCTTTACGAACCCTCGACATCTTAACAAATAAACTCTAATATTCCGAAGGCATGTTTAAAAGGAGAAAAAGGCCTCACCTCAACTAAGAAAAGAAAAACTAAATAAAGAAAAAAATCCTAAATATATTTCCTCTCTTGTCAAGATTGAACCCCGCATAAGGCATTAAGGTTATAAAACGAAAAATCTCGACATTAAATTCTTAAAAGGGTTGTTTTCAAGATTTTTTTTAATGAAAGAACTTCCTGTGAAGCATTATTACACTTAATCCATAATAGTTTATTGTTAAACCGTTTCGCGTGTGAGTTTCTCACGGTGGTGCTAATGCAACTGTATGAATAAAGTCACACGCGGACAAGAAAGAAAAAATCCCACAGTGCGGAGCTGTGGGCGTGGTTTGAAGTCAATCAATATTCTTTATGGAATACAGAAATGACTAAATACCAAGTATTGCTCGTGAAAAGCAGTCTTGAATTCATTTATTCTGGCTTTATCCGTGCAATAGCTAGAATAAAATAAACGTGTTTTTTTTTTTTTTTTTTTTTTTTCACATGCAGTTTTTGCTTTTTATACCCCTTCAAAAATTCATACGTAATACATAATTATGTTAATTATTGAAATTATCAAGTTGTAATTACAGTCCAATTTCAGCAATGATAAAAACTGCATTTTGGGAAATTTACGAAATTATTACAAATACGAATATTTTTTTTCTTAAAGAGATAAGAGTAGATAAATGAATCCAATTAATAAACCATAGGTTAACTCAGTCCCTAATACCCCATTGATAATGAGCTTTCAAATTTGATTTATGAACAGCTTTGCAGTAGAACACGACCCCACCTTAAATAATCAAACACAATTGTCATGGCGACAGTCACCTGAGACCAAGGTGGGTTGCCATGATAACTTCCGCACATTAAAAAGTGAAAGGAAAGGCAGGGCGGAGATCGGCTTCGAAAGAGGGTGTGGGCAGACATATACCAAGGACGGTTTTATACCGATCGCATGACTGCATAAACGCACTGCTAATAAATGCCCTATACGCATTGAGGACCACGCCTCTAGTTTTATGCGTTGCAACTTCGTCCGTCATTCAGTCAGTTACTATGATACTAAAACTCTCAGGTCACTTCTAGTACCGCTCTCTCATTCACTCAGTAATTTACTGGCGTATGGGTCAAGATCATGCTGTTGCTATGGAAACACATGCATGAGGCGATGATAATCGCTTAAACGTAGCTTCTTTGTTTGCTTGTCTACTTGCTTAGTATTTTATTGACTCAAAAATCGATCTTTAAATACCGAGCATAGCGTCAGTTTTATTCTTAAACACGAAATGAAATATTTGCTTATGGATAAAGGAACAAGCCATTCCCACGAACTGAGTATTGAATTGGTTCAACAAGTTGAAGCTGGTTTGCTATACTAATATACCAGGGATGGGGGACGCTATTATGGGTCAACATACTCGTGCATGCCATGCAATATCAACATGTCAGCACACATTGTGCCAGCGATATGTGTTAGGTGCGAAAATAATGCCACAGCAGCGAAAAGATGCATGCACTACACACTAACTCCACTTACATGTATGCATAATTATAGTGTAAGAAAGAATTAAACGACTCAGTAAGAAATACATTAGATTGAATAATATTTGTTAGAAAATGGGTTTTGGAAATTGAATAATTAGGACAAATAATTATGTCTTCGTGAATATCACTTAATGGTTCTGTTGCTTACATCGACACGATTGACATGACTGACCACGACTGATCTGTGCTTGCATCCAAATACAATCTGAATGACTTGTGCAGGCTCGATGAGTGAGGGGCCGCCCTGGTCCTGAGCTTATAATCCCAGTTTTTTAAAGGATCTTCCCCCATCTGACATTGCCAGTATATTGATGATTGCAACGGTTGCAAGTATAGGTCTCTGGATGGAACAACAGCTCTATGGATTGCGAAATTCTGTTCATTTTATGGCAGAATTTGATTTACAAATTGTGAAATACGAAATACCTCTGCACCGTCAGCTCTCTGGGATTCGAATATACTTCCTCCGCTTCACAGGCTTGTGTCTCAGCTGAATGAATAGATATGGTCTACTGCACGCGTGAGCTGCAGGCAGTGGCTTTAAAAAATAAAGATTTAAATGCCGCAGCATGACTGTGTTTATTCATGTATAGAAAAACGATATAAGCACCAAGAATTAAAAATTAAAGCATTCGTTTTTGATTCTACAGGTTCTCGAACGAAGCAAATATGATGTTTATCTCTGCGTATACTTGTGGACCCTCCTCAATCGCACTGTTTAGGGTGTCTGCAATGTATTTAAGAGAAAATAAATTTCACTTAAAAAAATTACTTCTGTCTTTGTGAACTGGAGTTTTAAAACTTCTGACACACTAAAACTTCCATAAAAGCTAATTGTTTGCAATCAACACTATTAGTTAACAGCATTACTCTCCGTTTGAAAGACATTTATTCCAGTAGAAGAACATTCAACCTACAATTCAAATTAATTGTGTTTAGTCAAACAGTGATGCGTTTATTTCAGTTCATCATATTCAATTTTAGTGCTTTAGTTAGTACATTGGTAAACGATACAAAAAAGGACATAATTATATTGCTTCTGATAGCTAATAAACCAAACACACTTTGGCTCAAATCCCCCATTGTAAATCAAACACCCACGACGACATAATGCAAAGGAGAGGAGTTGGGATTAAACACAAAAAGCGTATCGAGAATATTCTGCCATATAAATATTTTCACCAAACTCTACCCAATCAGTTTCTGCCTCTTTCGTAGGTCGTGTCTAACTGCTAACTATAATTATTATAATTAACCGTGAGTGTGTATTTTAGTTAAAGAAGTGTTTCGAATATTCTACAATTGGTTTAATTATAGTTGCTATAGGCACATTGTACCGTTCAAAGACATCGCAGCATGGTGAATGGGCGATGCTACTGTAAATGCATTTATTTTAAACAATTTAATGGGCACTTTTCTACCTCTGTACCATTTTTGACCTTAGTACCATTGCCTACGCCCTATGCGATCGTATCAACAATATCCATCACTTCCATTGATCATTATTCCACTGTTATATAACCTTACGCTGGTGGTAGGGATCACTCAAAGGCTTTGAAATCTCATGAAAACGCCGCAGTGGCAGAGGGTTACGCACGCACTACGCAGTCATCGAAGTTTGGTTTAAATCGCTAACGAAACCAAGTGCTCTACATATGATGGGGGTATAGATTATAACAGGTCCTTGATTTACGACATAAAATGTAGAATGAATACAAAGCAAAGTATAGGAGAATGTGAAAAATATGCTTGATATATATATATATATGTATATTTAATATAAAACCACTCACATCAACCTCAGAGTGAAAGTGGAGCGTATGTTAATTGGTGTCAACTATCAGGTTTTTTTCGTGAGTTGGGGGGGAGGGTGTAACCACTGATTAAGTGATAATTGTTTATTATATCATATACATGTTTTACATCAGACACGGATGACTGAATTAAGGGGGTTAACTGGTGCACGCGTGACTGAGATGAAATAAATTACACACGCATCTTGTTGACATTATTCAAAGGCCTAGATGGACTATTTTGTGAGAGGGAATTGTCCGAATTGCATAATGCGATTATGGGGCAATCAGTGAGGTGAGCCTTGAGCCAAGAATACAAAAAATGTACAAACAAGGTCACCTGGCAGGCTATTCCATTTACAATGAAGTTCATCCTTGTATACTAAGCAACAAAAGAAACTTTACATGTCTTGAAAAGCTTATAGAATAGTGCGAGCTAAATTGATCGTGGATATATGATTAGTGGGTCAGTTGGGTATCCATCCATGATGAATTATTCGGAATTTGGAGTTTCTGGCGGTCACGTGAAATCAGCAAGGATCACAATTTAGATGGAATTATTATTATATTGAAAACAAAAGTGCATAAAAACTTCCACCGATGTACTGAATGTGGTTCCTCATTGCCTCAATACAGGTCATGCACCTTCAACACATGCTGCAGATAAGATAGCGGATCCTCTCCTGGGCCAGTGCGGCCCATTCTTCCAATTAAACGTCCACCGCAAGTGCTGCAGCGCCCTACAGAGGCGATTACACTGCTCTTCAATGGGAAAAAATGTGGACCTCTCAAATAGCGTCGGATGGAGTCTCGCATCTCGAAGTCATCGTCAAACTGTTTGTCTACCTATTGGGGGTCCGTGGGATCCGGCGATATTGTCTGCAGTCCGGTAGATGGACGGAATGGTCTCGGATGATTATATTGTTATTGGTGTTCGCATAAACGACAACTCTTGGATCGTGGATTGTACCACGAATCAACCTTCAAACTCTATCGAGTCGAGTGACTCTTTGGCTTTAAGTGTGCCATTTTGAATATTAATCTTCACGCAGTTGGTCTGTTAGACACTTGCGCAAAACCTACAAATTCTTCTCAGAGCAAGATAAAACGATTATTAGATCTCCAGAATCAATGAATAGTAACATAAGATGTATATACTTCTAGAACAATGTCAATTTCCACTAAAATCGATTAAAATTTGCCAATATAACAAACAAACGGTAGAATAAATGACCTTTGACCTGTCGAATCAACATAGACAGATGCAATCATGGACCGTTTAACATGGATAACTGCGGACAAAAATATAAAAAACACACATCTGATCCTTTTTTTAACACATGCATTTTAAGCGCATTGAAACTTTTTATGAACTATTTGGGCTTCAAAAAAAAATTAATTAAAAATAAAAATAAATATCTGCATGTAGGCAATAATTGAGCAATTCTTAAATCAGGTCATCATAATGACAATATGCGATTGCATTGTGAATCTTGCTCATTTTCCAAGCATCTCTTTTATAATGCGACCTTATGCATGGAGTGCATAACGCATTTTGTTTATTTATACGCGTTCATTATGCACAGATTATGCACTCAAATACACAAGGCTGATTGACTGACAGACTCACTGAGTGGTTTAATTACATTTATTCGAACACCCTCAATCAGTTATTGTGATTAAAAATCAATCGATACAAGTCCTACGTGTAAGGAAAGCGTTTCGTATAAAGCAGTGAATATATAATACCGAGTGCTTGCACTGACGTCATGCTCCATTAACAAGAACAATAAGAAACGAACTTTCTCTGCAGTGAGAGAACATGTTTATTATACCTAAGACGGACACAGATTTAATCAATTAAAGTAAATATTGTATGACAAAAATTATATCCGAAAAAATATATAGATAAGATATAGATAAGATATTGATCTATGAAATAAAAATGTTAAGTATAATTCAAACATAGAAGTTGCAGCGGCCAAGGCAAACGCCAGGAATCCTAAATATGATGTTGCTTGCGGATTCACACGCATGAGAAAAGTGAATGTGCTGAGCAAATCAGATTAAAAAGTCACTTAGAACTGAAGGATGACAAAAGTCAACTCTTAATTACTAAGCATACTCCAGCTACTCTTTAAATGTTAATGCAGCATGTGATTAAATGAGTTAAATAACATTGATTTATCAGTTCATTTATGGATTAGACCGGAGAACTTTCTAACTTTAGCACAACGCATGGCTATAATGTCCTTTGCGATTTAATACTAGGTGTATATAATTATAGTAAAGGAAAAATGTAAACCAACACGGCCATTCACCAGGGCCGACAAATGTCAGCAGTTCGAATCTAGCACATTTTTTAATTTGTGTACGATATTGATATTAATTTATAGTGTACAAAAAAAAAGTGGAAATAATAATAAATGATTTGCAAAGAATCCACAACATCATTTGATACGCAGTCATACATCGTATACACTTATAAGTAGAATAATATTATATTGTTGAAAGGAGAATGTATAAGGTGTAAAGTACAAGATCGGTTAGTGTTACACGCCCAACATGTGAAATTCTTTGGCTGTCATCAAAACTTGGACGCCTCAGTGCAATTTACAATGTATGTCCAGGTAGCTGCAAGGTGCTTATTAAGTAGTTCCTCGGGTAAACTGCCCACAATGTCCATCAAAGTTGCATCTTCTTCGACGGAAGGAATTTCAACCAAACAGTCTCTCAGCCTATTATATACCATAATAAATTATACACGTAGGCTTATACCAAACATCAAGGTTACGTACGGGTAATTCATGGTGTCCTCTGACTCTCTGCTTTGGGGAATGAGGACATCCAGCATGTAGTTAAACAGCATCTGGTGGATCGTACGCTGCAGTCTCTTGTTGACCTTTGACATTGGGTGCAACTGTGTCTGCATGTCAGTTGTTATGGCTTCTTTGAACTCATCTGGTAGTGCCTCGAATGGATCCTGGCAGACGAGATAACAGTGGTTATGCCGTGTCTGTTACTTTCTCAAATACACAATACAGGGCATTAGCAGGCTGGTTTGATTTGACATTCGTGTTTGCGTTTATGCTGGATGATTCAGAAGTGCATTCAAAACTGTATCACTATTACTTATAGGCAACGGAGATTATTAGATGTGGCTCTTATGCTTCTTTACATGGGTTGTCTTGTGAATAGCAGCCGGAGTTAACTTCCTTACCTATGACTAGTCATTTAACAAGGGCGGTCAAGCCCTGCCAATGTGGAGACATAAGAAGCCATGTTAGGATACCAATTACTCGCTTACGACTCTCATCCATGGAGATTTAATTACTCTCTAGCGTTCTTCTTGGTTTTTCCATCGACTTCATTCAACAAAACACACACATATATAAACCTTACACTCTCCCTTACACCTTTTTGTCTACATACACCCTTACATAAACCAGGGTTCGTCATGCGTGAAACTTTCAATCACAGACCTGTCTCAGGTACGATAGAAGTTGAGCCTTCTGCATTGAGAGCAGTTTCCAGAGATGCACAACATGCTTTAGCTGACATTGCTCCACCTGTGAACAGAGAGTAGGGTCCAACCCAGGTAAGGTATCTGCGCTCACCACTGAGTGGAGCATACGGTGTCTCATGCGCAAGGTGTTATCAAGGAAATCAGTCAGCAAGGTGTCTCCTTGGCCACCAATAGAAATCAGAAAAGAAATCGCAGTGTCCAAACGTCCAAGCAACGTGCAAAGTTCGGGTAGTTCCCATGATGTGCGCAGCAGTGTATCAATCGCCTCCGATGGTAATTTAACCTGACCAAAAAAAAAAGGATAAACAAACAGTGAAAAAGGTTGAGAAACTCACCTGATGAACGACAGCAGACAGCTTGTCAAACAAATACATTGATGGGTAGTCATCAGAAAATATCAGTGTATTCTCCTTATGAACGGTAAATTATTTTTAAGTTCAATGTTTTGTTGTGATCAATGCAATCACCTCATACTTCAGAAGCGCGCGACCAGCAACAAAACGCTCTAGAATTTTGTCCTGCAGAGCGTGAAAATTGTAATCACTGTCCAGGGTTTGTTTCACCGAGTACGACTGATACGCGACAAGCAGAGGATACAGTTCTGTGGTAGGGTCACAGATGATGAGATGATATTCCAAGGCAGCCGAAACTGGCAAAGACCTCTCGCTCATCCTGCAAATGAATGATAACATCGTAATATATCAAGTGCTGTTGTCATAATTTATGACCTCTTATTTCGGATGCGTGCAAATGTTCCCAGAAATTCATTCTGTTGCTCGCACAAGAAGTGTAACAAAGCCAGGGCACATCCGCCAATCCCTCTGGTCGAAGGCAGCAACATGGCAAGGGGTGAGTCATCGTCCACTTCATTGCATGTCTCCGCAGGCACCAGCACTCGACCATTCACCACTGCCAATGCAATTTTTTAAAGGCGATTAATGATAATTTCAATTTCAATACATGCATCATTATTATGTTCTCATTAACAAAACTTAATTCCATTTTCATAAAATGTATTTGAATAAAATGTGGTGCGGCTGTCAATTATTACATTTGATTCTTTTCATCATCTAGATCCAGTGGATTCAATATCGAATTCACTCGGATTTGTATCATTTACTTACCATAGTTATTCAAATGTTTTCGAACAGCTTTCCAAGCACAAGTAAAACTCTCCAATAGATCTTCAATGCAAACTGCAGTGAGATAAAAGAAACATTATCAGAGGAACAGTGTCACATAAAAACGGATTCTATCAGATTTTTGACTCAATTCTAAAAATAATAATACAGCCAGCCGATGGCTCAAGAGATGCGGCTTAGCTATGCACCTGAAGCTGGGAACGCCCTTTTCATTTCACTGATGGTTGTTTTCGAGGCATCTGCTCGACTGATGATGTAGCTGTAGCGTAGGCGAAGTCGTTCCAGGAGGGCCACGATGTTAGGCAGGTGTCGAATGGCAGCCAGTTCATTGACCCTAGAGAGAAAGCACCGCACAAGCTCCAGTTCATTGTCTTTCTTCTCGTGCAGTTTGTGAAGAAGATTATCCACTGTGATGCTGGGGCGGTACTTCCACAAGGCTTGCTTCTCGGGAGACTCATCCACTTCATAGATCAATTTCATCAATTTGCCATGACCTGAAGCAATACATATATTCTCGTTGCAATAGAACCTAACATCTAGATGTAGACGCACCAGTCTGTTCATCATTAGCCATGGCTGTGTTAGCTGCTTGGAGTACAGCATCTTTTGCCTGAGGGAAAATAATCTTTTATCAGACACTAGCCAGCCAGTGTTGTGAATGTCTAAAAGTGCCTAGGCTTTGAATTAAATTGCCCCGTGATATCGGGTGATCAATTGGAGCGAGGAGGGTATTGCACATTTGACCTACACACATGAAATAGATATTCAGGCATGTCTCCGATTAATTTATTTTTGCCTAGTATGCTCTATAATATCAATTGAGGAGGTTTCATGGGTGATAATTCAACCATAATAAAAAGGTCTGCTTTTGGTGGCTGCTAAGTTCTGTTCAAATTGCAGTCGCCCATAAATGCTGACCTTTAAATGTGTTATCTCTCATAAGTGCTGACAATGAAATGTGCTATCTCTCATTAGTGCTGACACTCAATGTGCTATGTGCCATAAGGGCTGACATTGAAATGTGCTAACTCTCATAAGTGCTGACATTCATCTTACAACTGGCCTGCTACATGAAATGCTGACGTCCAAATGTGAGCCACTAAACAGTTCTGTCTCTGAAACGTAAATCCTAAATTTGGGCTGAAGCTAAAAATGTGGTCTCTCAAATTAGGATGCAGTGGAAAATACGCTTAAAGAGATGTAAGTTCCTAAACAGACACAAACGATTGTAGAGACCCTACATTAGGCATGGAAGAATCAGTCTATATGCCTTGAAATGCTCAGTGAACTTGGAATGCTGATCATATTAAAATGGCCCTCTGCAAAACGCTGAATGCTTTCGATGGGTGCAATGTACCTGTATAACAGGAGTGATGAATGCTTCGCAAAACTCCTCTTCCCATCGGTCACGACCAGCCTTTATTCTCAAGTCGTGTGCTCCTTGTTGGTTCGCAGCCGTACTGCGCATTTGGTGCAGAGTGTAGTGTAGAAGTAGAAAGACGTCGTCTTTGCTGCAACCAACAGCTCTTTGCAACTGCCTCAGATCGTGGCGCAAGTGAGCCTCAAGGAATCCTGGTACATCCTTCACTGGTGGTTGAATCAGGACAGAGAGATTCTGAATAGACAGAATGATTCATTTAGTTCAAAATAGGCTTTTATTGTACCCTAGCATTGACTGTAGACCCTAAATGCATGGCGCAGTGCAGCAGGCATCGCATTATGGCCATGGAGGTAGGGGTCAGGGACCGCACGGTTGTCTCACGGTCGAGACGCCTTTCCGAGGATCCAAGGATGTGGCCGGGTTTGGTATTGTCCTCGCTGTTTGGAGTGGGACAGACAATGGGACAACGCTTGCATCAAGTACTCACGTGTGCATCCTAGTATTACCCTCCGATTGTTGATGGTTTCTGCCTCCAATAGTTGCCCCACATTCTTTACATTTGCTGGCCTCCATAGGTCTACCACACTGGAATAAACCATTGCATGAATTGTAAGATGAACGTCTAGAATACTTACGTTTCCAATCACATAGGGGTGACCATTTGGACAAACTATTTGTGAATATGAAAAACATTGTGAAAGCACGAAGGAACGTCATCATAATGTGATACTATTATTGATATTAGAATTGAAAATATTACTGATTATAAATTGCTGAATACTGATAGTTTCACCATAGCCTGAATTCAGTCATCTTGTATGTCGCTTTGCAGTCTACAGTTTAAATAAAATAAGTACACATCGGTATAAATCGAAAGATCAAAGGCTTCACTTTATATTTTAAACTCGTTCTAAGTGTTAATTAGAATTTTGAAAAGATATGCTCCTGCTACCGGTTCGATAGACCAAGAACTCAGAAAGTCGATTCATCCAACACTCAAACTTATGAAATGATGCGAATTGACATTTTTGTACCCTTCTTCACTCTCAAAACTACGGAGGATTCGGGATAATTCTATATTATGATCGATTACCAGCAGGATTCACGCATTGCCATTTTCGGACTCATACCATTAGTATCATAACGGTACATCAATTCTTTCAATCTTAAGCATGTGCTTTAGAATGGAAAAATTGATTGTGTGGATGTGATTTGCCAATAACCGCAGTTATTTCCAAAACTTGAAATCGCTTTTTTTTTAACTTTTTCAAATATTTCGCTTCAATTGCACGTCTTTCTTGCTGAATATAAAGGGCATTTATTATATACACCATGATTCTCCACATGGCTGACGATTTATTTAATTGAATACGTACTCCACACGGCCGCCCATTTCTCCACAATCGCTGCACGGATTGCAGCAATATCATCTTCGGGCATCGTGGGAAGGAACACTCCCTATGAAAAAAAAAATAAAAATAAAAATAAAAACACATATATAAAAAATCACTTCTAAAAATGGTTGTCATTATTAACCATTAATTACCAGGTATTAATAATAGCAATGATCAACTTTGATATTGATAATAATTTGTATAAAATTAATAAAAAATAATAATATTAATAATAATGTAATACCATCTGATTCTTATAGTTCTTGCTTTCCTTTATTTAAACCAATTGCTTACTCTTTCTAAGTTTGTGACTTTCTAATCAACAGCTGATGACAGCGTTGCTGTTACCCGATACTTTTATGTCCTTTTTTTTCTTTTCTTTTTTTTCTTTTTTCTACTGTAAATTGGAAGCACTGTTGAAGAAGAAGAACTACAACATGCAGGTAGCCACTAACTTCCTAGAGGGATCTCTGGCGTGCCAGCCATCCAGAAATAAATTTAAAAATTATTATTAATTTAAAGAGGACCTGATTGTTTTGAACTAGTAACGACTGATAGAAGATGTATCCCAAAAGACAAATACATGTACGCCTTTTGACTGACATATTTTAGACAGTACGATTGCTGTTGGCTAATTCCTATATACACCGAATTTGAGAGGTTTAAAATATCGCTTTCTTCTCGCGTTCGATTTCAGACTGTGGTGTCATGACAAAAGTAATTCTCTTGTTGTTAACAATGGGAGCCGGCGAGTGAGCATCTTGTTTCAAGCTATTCTGCCTGAGCAAGAAATTCGTATTTTACTTTGTCTTGAATACCATTCAAAGTTGACCCAAAAAAATTCTGAAATGGTCTCTTGTCTCTCAAAAAAAGCTGATATAATCGATCTAAAAAGGTTCCAAAATGAACAGACGTCCTCTTTAAATCCTATCTGATTTCTATTGATTCTTAAAGAATTTTCATGATATTTGTACTCCATCACCAGGATCATAAGATTAATTTTATAGACCCAATCGTGCTTATACATGTTAAATGTTATCACTAGTTTTATAATTTCAGGTGCACGATATCATTATACTACTCGTCATATGTCTACATGGCAGGAATAACCTGTATTCAGTTCATATATTCATTTAACACATTCACCGCCAAGGCATTTTCGGGACGATACCCCTATACCGCCACGCATTTTACTCAAAAAGCCTTGACTTTACCGCTCTGTAATTTCTATATGAACGCACGCATTTCTACATATTTAACATATTAGGATAGATCGTTCTTTTGTGAATCTAACCATATAAGATTCAACATCATACATGCAATTACATGTACTGAAATACAGCTCTGAACAACACACACTTTGGTGAAAACCACACCTTCGCAAGCAAAAAGCTGAGAAAATCGCAGTTTTCTCTCAGCTACCAGTATGACCGGCATAACACGCATTGTGATTACAGAGGTTACGTTGTGTAGGCATAACTATTACCGCACGATAACGACCCCGGTAATTACCACATCAAAGGATGAGAATAACAGTTATAAAATGGGGAGTTTGAGTCGGTCACCAACTTCAGTAACTTGGCTTTCAGTTGCTAATTAGCTCGCTTTCTCAAATCCTTTTTGCATCACAAACCCGCACTGTTGTTAGAGAGATGCCTTGAAAACAGTGCTTTGATGTGTGGCATAAAAGTATGCCGAATTAGGAATAGTCAGTTGGAATAACTTGATAATTTATTTATTGATCAGTGTGCCTAAACCAAAGACGGAGGCACACGTGTATTATTATAATTG
>KB303819.1:78589-156990 GCA_000328365.1 Capitella teleta
TTTCAGAGATGATGCGCAAGAGGTTATAGCACCCGTATATAGCAAAAAGTGCAAAACACGGAAATCTCCGTGTTTGGCGGAGAAGCGTTGGGCACGCAAGCACGGAAATCTCCGTGTTTGGCGGTGAATGTGTTAATAACCTGTATTCAGTTCATATATTCATTTAATAACCTGTATTCAGTTCATATATTCATTTAATAACCTGTATTCAGTTCATATATTCATTTAATAACCTGTATTCAGTTCATATATTCATTTAATAACCTTCTAATGGAAGTTCAGATCACCTGTAAATTTTCTGGGTTGTGCAAGACATCTGACAGAAGACGACACAGCGAGGTATTTCCAACCACAGCCAAGACAGCGTGTAAGTGCATAGCAACCTGTGACAGCCCACTGACGGGATGCTCTAGTTCACAATGCAAGAGACCCGGCAGGGTATTGCTCAGTAAACCCTCAAATGGCTGCGGCAAAGTGAAAACCACTGAATACAAAGCAACGGTTACAGGGAGGGAGGAATCTCACGTAGTTAGAGAGCAATTGTCGATTATTTATCATATTCCGGATTGCGTCTATGACCTTTATTGGAAAATCACGATTAAAAGTGCTTTGGTTTCATTTCGACCTACCTCAGTTTTAGGTCGCATAGCTTCGTTTTGATGTCTGAGCTGTTGAGTGACATTGCGATGCAAGCTGAGCAGCAGGCAGTACTCATCAATCGCACTGTTCTTTATTGAATGATAAACATGTTATGGTTATTAATCAAGGCAAACATTGAACAGTCAAACCATAAGAATAAATGTGCAAAATGTGCGCTTTCAGTCTCAGGTTATGACATAATCACATTCCGAATATGCATCGCATTGACATGATTTTTATTTTTATTTTTATTTTTTTCAAATGCGGGTATCGTTGCCCTATCGATTCCTGTATGTCTGCGTGGATGACTGACTTTCAATTTAATTGGTCGCTCAGTTAGGTGATGTTCAGGAGCAGAACGAACGACAGGAGTTGTGAGTGGAGCTCATGGAATCGAGTGGAAAAGAGAGGGGAATTTGAAACTCGAAGAATTGGAGCTGATCCATGTACTCGTCATGGCATGCATAAAATGAGAACCCACAACGACCACCCTTCAGTTATAATTGTGTTTACATTGCCCACTTCATTTGACCTTTTTTTTTTACCTTCTTGTAACTTAATGGTACATGCCACTATATGACTATTTGGCACATGGGTTTTTGTATGGCATATAATTTTTATCAATTGTTCTGACATGTAATCCGCCCTTTTCGTTAATCCGCCTGTTTCCTTGGAAACGGAGGAGGGCGGATTAACGGGACCTGACTATAATTGGTTATCACTTATATTTTATAATGTATATCAGATGATATATGATAAATTGGTTGTCGCTTATAATGTATATCAGGTTATATACTTCAGTGATTTGCCTCAGCACATCCAGATCCCGAACGAGGAAGACGATTGCTTCGATGATGTCTCGGAGTTCAGCGTATGAATTTCCACAAACAAGAAATCGATCAGCGACCCATATATTCTGAAATGGAATGCAGAGTGAATTTATAATGCACATCTAATTGAATCCTACATCCTTGTTTATAAGTGCTTCTGGAATTATCCATTGTAGTTCTGCTGATTTGCTGGTTTCAAGTGCCAGATCAAAGCTGTAGCGATGAGCAAGTTGCTTCAATAGATATGCCCTGGATAAAGACAATGAAATAAGTATTCGCCGCAGACCAAAATTCATTCTTGGAGAGCAGCCTCTTCGTCTTCTTTTTTTAATCTGTTATTTTGGAGAATGTGCCTACCATGGCAGCACTTCGAGATGTATTTTCATTAGTTTATTTAAAGACACCGATGTAGACCCAAGCAGACCCCTCAAAACATAATGAACAACCGACCTTGGTCCTAGCAGACCATGTTTTTTGCAAAGTTCAGCAGCATGCTTCAGGACGTGAGGAATCAGCTGTGGCACACCTGGCTCCCCATTCACCATATTAGCGATCCATACGGCCAGTTCACCAAAACAGGCTCTTACAAGAGCCACATGCTCCGGATTTTCAATATTCTTACATTGCTCCATGTAGCGCACAATGCGCTTGACCTTGACATCAACATAACTCGATTTTGCTAATTTCCTCTCGAAGTAATCCTGTCAAAATAATCGTTATTTCTTAGTGTTTCACCTAAAAGATTCACACAATACCTGAAAACAGACAGTGACGAGCATGGAGAGCTGGTTAAATCCGTCTGGGTTCTGCAAGGCCATTTTAGACTGATTAACGAATGCATTCAAATGTTCTCGCACTAAGTCAACGCTGAAAAAAAATATCGCTTGAATGAAATGGTGCCAATATATTAATGTGTGTCACCTACTCGTATTTCAACAGCAGTTGAAGTATAAAAGAGCGCACCACGGGCGTGGCACAGATGCCTATGTCATGGGGAGGACGGGGGGCGGGTATTGCCAAAACAGTGTCATCGTTTGTGACGTATTCCATGAGACGCTCAATAACTTCGTCCGAGGGAGGCCTATCTCTGCTGAAGCACAATTGGGAAACCAATTCCATGAAGAAAGCGTTGCATTTCTGCATTTGATCGGGGCTTATTTGAACACGACTGCTGGTGAACGTAAAATTTGAATTATCATATAGGGCAAGACAATTCCTGTTGGGCACACCGAGATTTGGCTTTTTTATCTCCCATTTGGTTCAGCAACTGCTCAATTCTACTCAAATGTTCCATCTCCTTCGGGTTGAAATCTTCACCCATTGTCTATAACAATACGATATGTTGAAAGGACAAAAAATTCCAGAAAGGGGGGGGGGGTGGAACAAAACAAAGAAAATGCATACAAACCTCCCATAAAGAAAATGCTCTATTTGACAATTGAAATGAATCGTCGGGTAAAACAGCATGCTTTAAGAAAAGCCTGATAGTCAGCAATCTGTGCCAAACATGCCTGAGACAAACATGACGTCATCTGCCTGAATAAACAGTGTGCAAATCACTCACCCCAGTTCCTCTGAATTCTCAGCACGGAATATTATCTGAGTGAGAATCGGAGCAACTTCTTCCGCTTGCTCTTCCCATTGACGACAAAACTCAACCGAATCGAAAACATCCTTGTTCGGAGGTTTCATTTCATCAGTCAGCTGAAGAAAGATCCTGACTTCCAGAGGACGGCACGCAAGATGAGGCGTCTGCTTGGAATGAAGCAAGTGAAGAGGCAGATTGCTTTGAAGCCTGCATGCCATGGACAATATCCGCCACCGAACAGCCAATTTATGGAATGCCTCGTGTAATGAAGGAAGGCTTTGGTCGGTCACTTCCTCTCTGAGAGTATCCTCTACCACCTGTTAACTTCATTAGATCCTTGGCACAAGTTGGCAAAATATTACCAACCTGATATTCTTCTGCTGGACATGCAGATTGGGGTTTGTACACCATGCGTACAAAGTCGTGAGCATACAAATCAAAAAGATCGGTCATTGGTGCATGCATCAAAACTTTCTGACCGATTGAGCTCTCCATGAAGAGAGAGTGAATATCTCTTGCAGCATCTGAAAAGATAGTTTATCATAGAGAAAATGTGTATACACAATTTATCCGTACCTGTGAAGGTAGATTTCTGCTGAATTATCTGATCAATTGTCTCTTTGACCAACCATGAGAAAGGAACTTTTGCTTCAAAGACATCTGATGTTGCACCTGTAAATCTGCAGCCAGAAGGCAAAGTGCTGGAGAAAGATAACCAGGTTGCTGAGGTATAAAACTTAGGATCACACCATACCTAATATTCAAGCCAGGAATCCGATCATCGGAGAATATGCTCATCCAAAGATCGATCGTCCATTCAAATTTTCTTCCCCGCAAAGCCAGATTGAGATTAGCATTAGTATCCAAAAAGGACATTGTTTGGGCAAGGAAAGGAGACAGTCTGCTCTCAATGTAGTGAACAACTGCGCGCCTAAAACCAATAATGCAAAACAATCACCATAATCATGGCTATAGGGCTCACCGCAGAGTCCCTGTTTGTCTCATTACAGGTAGCAGAGCCACCCGATCAGCCAGCCATTGAGTGGGCTGCCCGCCATTCTCTACCAGTTCTGCTTCACTCTTTCTCAAAGCCTTGATCAATCGTTTCTTGATTACGTCCACAAATATGGCATAACCTGTACATATTATACGTAAGGTATCGATTATACTTCTAAAAGGATATTTGAGGGAATGGTATTTTGAGGTATAAATATTTTGAAATTATAAACTATAACAAACAAATTATTATATTCTGAAGCAGATTACAAACCAGGTTCAGTCAGGAGTTTCATCAGAATGTCGACTCGTCGAATCTTTATGTCCGACTTCTGAGGATCTTCTATCATTCCGACGACAGAATGCACGCACCGCACGAGCAAGTTGCTGACTTGAACATGGTCAGTTTCTTCTAACACACAACTGAGTGTCTTCCCTTGCAAGGTGTGTGCTGGAGCAAGCTCATTATTTGCGATTTGATCACTAAGCTCATCAATATGCACGTTGAACCACCGAGAGCCCTGTTTATACACAAGGTGTCACAAAAGGACCACGTGAAAAATTGCTACTCACGGAAAACCCAACGAATGGAAGAAGTGAGGATCGCGACAGTTGTATAATGACAACGATGCGGTGTGCAGAAGAACCGACCACACACTCATTGGAAATGGTGTGCTGGGCACACGCAATCAATTTTGAGTTGTGTTGGCCAGAATCACACACCACCAGCATGATTCTGCCTAGCTTAGACGATGGCCTTTGCTTCACGTACTCTCTACAGATTAACAAACAGCCATGTCAAAGTCTTGCATTTAATGCAACCCACCTGACTTCCTGGCAGAACTGTTGCTCAGTGTCAAACTTTTTCAGATGCGTTAATATCAAATCGTCGACGGGGATTTCCAGTAGATCGGCCAACCTGCGTCTTTCAGCATCGACTGGTAATGAGTCATAAGTTGTAATCTACAAAATAATGCACTCAGGAATAATTTCGTAATTCACTTTAAGTACAAACCCTGCACAACGCATGGTCTGTTGCCTCGTGTATTTCATTGGCCAGAAAGGACCCCAGTGAAGCATGTTTCTGATGCTCAAAATAAACTTCGCCCAGATGGTGAACCTCCTTTCGGTCGATGGGTGTTTTACCGAGTCGTAGAATGGAATCAGGAGTTGCAATTAACAGCATATTCTCTTTGCATAATTCTACCATCTGGTGCAGAAGAGTTGCATGGAATTGACCAAATTTGACTACATGCACTTTTTGACTTTATCAATTGCAAACCTGGTCGCTATCATTCATATCATGTGAATGAAAATCTTTGGACACTCGTAGAATGATCGATGCAACGGTGTCTTGGTGGAATCCAATGAACACATCACTCACACGGTCAGCACTGGTAGAAAGAACATTGAATTGAACATTCTAAAAGAATTATAAGACGCAACCTTCTTGGACGATTAGCGAAACGCTCCACCCAACATTCCAGCTCGATGTACATATTTCGTTGAGTGGGCGTCAGCAACGTATCCGTTGCCAAAATGTGCTTCTCCAGTCGATTGATCAGAGGAATAGGGAAGCGCTTATACACCATGTCTTTCTCCGCTACAACCATCATTCTGTAACACAATATATATAGTGTTCAGAGAATGGTACCTGGAAAACTCAGACAAACCTAAAATTCTCGTGGACTTTGCATTTGACCCGCTGATTACCAAGTCCCAGGTCAACAAATCTCTCTCCACCAAGATACACATAATACTGAAGCACGCACCAATGCCATTGTTTGTTTTTAAGCGATGTGAGACCAACCTGGTTCAGTGCATCGTACAGACTTTCGTACAAGTTTTCCAGATTGAGGAGAATCACAGTCCTGCCTGTCTCCATGCATATTTTGATTCGATTGATGTTCCTGCATACCTGTAGAATGCAAATTCTAAAACAGCGGTGTGATTTGGATTGTTATTCGTTGCGAGTTTTGGCTTGTTCAATACTGAAGATCGAGTGTCAATTGACCAAACACAAACCGGACTAAACGGCATAAGGGCATTTCATCCGACCAGCAGCTTGGTTAGGAGATGTTTTTTTCCTGGAATCACCGGTAGTATAAATCGTTTAGACTCCCTTTTAGTCATATTCGCTTTACTATCGATCAAGGTTTCTATTAAAAGCAAGAAGAGACATCACGTTGTATTATACAGAGTTTACCAAAAGTAGTCTGTCTACTCCATGTTAAATAAAGATCTCAATGCTTTTCAATTGCGCTACGTACCATTGAGAAAGTGTTATATACACGTCGCAGTGTAAAAACCACTCTACTCTGTATGATATAGTGTATGCAAAAGTTCAGGTTCAAAATTATATTCAAAAGCATTTTGCATTCACATCGATCTGTCAAAAAATAAAAAATGCCCGGACTTTGATTGACATGAAAAGGTTGCCGGCCACTTCATGCCTTTCGGTGCAGTTAAATTTGCACTTTCCTTTATATGCTTATAAATACTAATATGATCTTATTCCTCAAAATCTCACTTGTGTGTAGTCAAGGTCTTTTGGGAAACTGCTGCCAAATATGATGACAGCATCTCTTGTTTTTGGTATTTCTTGCTGAAGAATGCCAAGTGCAGCGTAGTTTTCTGTCAAAATCAAGAGATATCGACTTTCGCTGGAAGTACAAATAAAATAACAAATTACCCTTGCATCATCCATGCTTTCTTATTCAACTCTAAATATCTTTACAACAAATGAAATCGGAGGTAACTTAATGGATGACACAATTATTGGATGTGACGCGAATGTTACGATGGAACTGAATGGAATTGAAGTGAATTGAGCAGAACGGTGAAACTTGAAAAGATGGACAGGGCACGCTGTGGTGGTATGCACGCACCTTTCTGATGCAATAGAATGCTGTAAGTTTTCCTTAATCAATGAAAGCGGAGAGCAGTCAATGTCATGTTCAACAAAATGTGACTGCTCGATTGGGAAAATGTTTGAAAACACTTGAAGAGGGTCAACACCGTCCAAGCCACCGAAATTCTGGAGTACGGCACGTTTCAGTTGAATTGCAGTCGGTTGTTTCCGAGTGTTAGCCACGCTATGACACACGGTCTTAATGAGGCTGCAGGGAAGAGTGAAAGTAATAATGATAGTAAGATATAAGTTAATGGATTTCAAAAGTGTCTCTCTCACCCATAAAAATCTCTAAGACCAAAGAATTCCTCCTTGCAACGTTCGATGGCCTCGTCAAATATCCTGTTGTAAGACTGTGCAATGGGTCTTAGCAGATGTTTGACCAAGCTGAGATTGTTTTTGTCACCACAAATACCCCTTGAGTGAAGTATATATTGCTGAATAAGAAATACGATGAGTGGAGCACGCCACTCACTCTGCGCTTCGTTCAAGCTCATCTTCGTCTGGAATTCCTCGTTGAACCAAAATCCCTCTGTTCATCTTTGCAGGGTCTAAAGCCCAGTTTGAAATCCCAATGAAAGCAACCTTTTGATGTGGGGTAGCCTGTCCGTGCTCGATGCAACCATCCTCAAGAAGAGGGTGCAACGTCTGAATGAAAAAAATTGAGGGCAAGTAGGGAGAGAGAACAGAAGATAGACCTTCAGAGGCATTTTTGGGGAATCCTCTGCTAAACCTATCTCATCTAGAACTACCACACTGACAAATTCATCTAGGTTCTTGTCTTTTTGGAGCAGAGCGCATTCGTGGAATGTTTCCAGGATACCATCCGGAGTGGAAAGCTGACTGCATTGAAAGGAAATCATATGCACCTGAAAATATTTATGAATTCAGTTCATATAAACACTTGTCTCGTTGAAAATGCTCCCCCACCTGCTTGAACGAACAAAAGATTGGATTTCGTGCAAGATTTCGCTGCATAGCATCCTCTATGATGGTCTTGGCTAGTGACTTTGAACTTCCTGGCTTGCCCACAAGGAACAAAGGTATACGCAGCTCAATGCAAACGAGCATCATGAAGACATTTTCCTTCAAGGCATGGTTGCGTGCAATGTTTCCATCCAGTCGAATGTCATCAAGTATGACATCCTGGCACCTGGAGTAAGCAAGCAATGATAACTTATATGATTTTGAAATCTCAAACTGACCGACTGATTTCACTCTCAATAGTATGGTGCAAATGTGGGAGGCGATATTTGCCTTTGAATTTGGGGGCAATTCTTTGGCGGTACAGGACACGAGTGTCCATCTCCAGGCAAGATTGGTAGCAAACACCAAGAGACAAAACCAGAGCCCGGGTCCATTTATGAAGAGGGAGACGTTCCATTTCTTCGTTATCCCAATTTAAATGGTGTGTGAAATGCATTTCTAAGAAATCGTCTTTCTCCTTCTTGACAGCTGTTTCAATGGCTGTCATGAGAACGGTTTGTTTAAGGAACCAATCAAACACTTTGAGAACCCTCTCAACATCTCTCAGGCTAACGAAGCTAACTTCATTCTGGATCAAGCAAATAACTCGCAAAATTAGCAACGGTGCATTCACAATTACTGGCTCTTCTACCTTTTGTTCGCGCATGAACATTTGTGATTCGGTCAGGACACCCACGATAACTGTCTTGAACTCTTCCGTAACCTCCTGGTTCAACTGAAACAGTTTTTACCTATGAAACTGCTTTTGCATTTTGTATAATTATTTCTCTAAACTCACGGAATGTTGGACGATTTGTTTGACGTAAAGGACCTCCGCTGTGTGATCAAGTTGGCCAAAGTCCCAGACGAGTGGCAGCAGACTGAGAGGAAGTGGATGAACACGGTAAACTAACTGCCGCAGTGGAGTGCAGCCTAAAAACGATGCCATGGTAAATAGTGGCTGGCTTATCATATATTGCTAGGTATCAACACACCGAATGTTTCCTCAGTCTCCTCGGCACGCACTCGGTAGCCAAGGCCAGCCTTCTCCAGTCGCTCAATCATTGCTTTGGAGTGCCTAATGTATTGAAGCGTCAATTTTATGTGGTTCTAAACATAATTAAATTGATGATATATGTACTGACGTTCGGTATGGATTGCAAGCAGCTACTATGCTGAGTCCGATGTTCTGCGGAATAGGCTTGCCGCTGAAGTGTCTGTCGCAGAGAATCTCCTTGATAGATCCAACGGCATCTGTCGTATTGACTTCGTCCAAGAAAAGAATGGTGCGAACATTCGCCCCATGATTCTCCTGGTTGCACTTTGCAGTTTTGATGGAGTCATCTAACGCATGTTTCAGGTCCGCTTCTGATGTTCCGCCATGTACCTTTATTCACAAGCGCTCTTCATCATTTCTACAAAAAAAAATGAATTGCTTACCTTTACAAGGATCACGTTTCGCAGGTTTACACCAGGAGGGCTATTCAGGTCACACAGGAATTTGATTAAACGTGTCTTGCCACACCCAGTTTCACCCATAATAATTACTGGGATACCGCATCTGTAGAAACATGAAATGTGAGTGTGTACATGATTATCCTTGTGTTATAATTAGTAGAACTGCAAATTAAGCCAGTATCTAGTAAACACAGTGATGACTTTTTGTGTTATGATTGATTCGTCAGATAGGTCAATTATTTGTTTCGCTACCACTAAAACTTCCATTGGTGATGTCGGTATCTGATTTTGAGTAGCTATCTTTTATAATCATTCTTACCTAAAGCGCATGTAAATGGCCAACATTTTTGTCACGTTGTCATTCGTCAGCTCATAACTACGATCAGGATCTCTGTCGTGTTTGAGTCCCATCACAGTACAAAGTTTGGCAATCTTTTCAGCTCTGAATAACAAAACAAAACACTTTAAATATAAATTCATCAGCGTTAACATTACGGTCTTTGTACCTTGATAGCTTTCCAAATGTTTCCCTCAATGGTACTTTGTTCATTTCAAGATGCATCTGAAGATTTTGAGGCATTATGCTTTTCTCAATGATTGAACCGGACTCTGGATCGATTGCGTCACCAGTTCTAGGATGAACGTGAAACCCGAGAAACGTAAAAGTGCCATTGTCGGTTGCATTGAAGAAGAGATATGGGTGAGGTCTGTAATTTCATAATTATGCATATCATCAGCTCGTGTAGCCATTGAATAGAACGTACTTGGATTCCCAGGTTCTTTTGGTAGAGTACCTCTGCAGAAGATCCGGAGCATAACCACCGTCCAGCTAAAAAATGGGATAAGAAGAAGCATTGCAAAGAATGGCCCGATAACTGTAAGCATGCGACATCACCTGTGTCATTGTTGGATTCTCCTCCGAGATTGCAAGAGAACGTGTCGCAAAGTCCTATAGATGAAAAGAAATATTTCTACTTACGTATAGACCATCAAGATATCTTGATCGATTTTACCTTAGACATTTGGATCAAAGATTTGAGGACAAATTCTTGGAAACCAGGAAGGTCATCAGCCACAAGTTTGCTGCAAAACACGGACGCTTCAAAGTCCACAAGTTGTTCATGAAGGAAAGAAGTGAAGAAGCGGAGCTCAGCCCACGAGGGAGCACGTATTCCACAGAATCTGGGGAGTGTATGGCCAATTTGAATGTATACATACCTAAAACAGAATTTTTATGCATGGGCCATTGCACGCGTAGAACCAGCTGATTTGCAGGTTTATTTATTTGCACCCTCCCCCCGTCCCGCCTGTGGGTATTATTGGTACAATTAAGCCAGAGATTGAAGTTACTCACTGCAGCAGAACTTCAATACAATTCTCTTGTGAGTTGGCATTTGGATTATTGACTAGAGCAGCCAAATATCCATAAGCCTTCTGGTACTCAGGACTTCGAAATATTTTGTGGTCCATGAGCTGATCCAATTCTAATGAAGGTTTGACTGAAGGATACAGCTGCTCGATCCCTGCAGAACAAAGTGATCACGGTACATTCATCAGATAAGCCATTCACCTTTGAAGTCTTTTCGCATGATACGCAGGCTGTCTTCGGGAGACCAACAAACCAAGGACGGGAGCAGACCAAGCACACTGTGCACGTACTGACTGCGCTGTAATGAAATGTTGACTTTTTTGTATACCTCTTTTGTGTTGGAGATAGCACCAACCAATTGCCTGTTTTGATCCGGTTTCTGCATAGGCAGGCATTCAATCAGAAAAAGGTCCTTCGGTCGACTGTTCCAAATGAGTCCTGAAGAATGGCATAAACTTCCAAGAACCAACATGCTGAAGAGCACGTGGTCGACGTTTTTCTGTACCTGATCAGACATGAATTCATTCAAAAATTTAACTGTACAGCAAGTAAAAGCAACCATACTTACCGTGTGAGACAAATCAATATGGAAAATTTGTGGTTCGCTTTGATTTGGATGTTTCAGCTTCTCGAGCAGGAGAGCAACGAGAGCATCAATATTGATGGATTTGTCGTGAAGAGGAATCGTGACTGTTTGAACCAACGCAAACTGATGCTGCGCTATCTCTTGGATTCTCATGACGCACGTGCCTTTTCCAACCCCAGCCTGGAGAGACTTGATGAGGCGAACTCTAGACCTGATAAATACAATGAGTGCATTAGAATTCATATAATAACTCGCACTTCTCTTTGTCAGCCATCCATGCCCCTGCATAAATAGAATGCGTTGTGAACTTTAACTTCAAGTATTCACTAATCTCTCCTATAGAATGCATCATTGGAAACTGTCGTCGAAAGGCATGGAGAATATTGATTGCATGAGACTGCCTCTTATCACCCTCACTGCATATTACAACCAGAGAATATTCTGAAGAAATAGGAGATGCTGGGAGACAATTTCGAACGATCTGCATTAATGTACCACATGGTTCCCGTTGCCACCGAAACAGACATTGCTCCAACTGCTGACAGGCTGCATAATTGAGGAACTGTGCATTCGCCATGCAGTACACCTTGCCCGTCCTCTGCTCACGAGCATCTCCAACGGCTCTCAACCAAATCAGTTCAACCTAGTGGTGGCCCAAAAGGATTGTGAACGAGGCTCAACGTCCAGCATACCTCTTCTGCTGATGTTGTTTCAGTGCACATGAGCACCTCGTCAGGACCTGGCAGAGGGAGATGTTTGTCGAGGTAGAGGGACAGCACAGCCGGCAGAATTTGATCTGAAACCCGAAACAGTGAAAGATTATGTACGTACTGAGGCTGGGCAATGCACACCGGTGTTGACAACAACCAGATTGGGTGTGCCTCTTTGAAGAAAAGATGGCATTTCACGGTTCAACTTGCATGGTCCTAAAACATTAGGAGTAGAATCATGCACAATAACAATGGTCAAATCGGTCTCACTGATTACAAAGAGCTGCTCCAAAATTAGTCCTAATTTCTCAATGCTCAGATAATCACCGACGTTCGTTGAAATGTTCTTCAGGTAGGACCGCCAAATATTTCTTAGATGATCACCAAGTCTAAAAATGATGCAGTGTATTGGTCAGTAAGCGCCCTTCACACCATCAGACACCGGTTGCAAATCAACTGCTTCGGATGCATGTATATTGTTTAGGTGCATTAACTGTCAGGTAATAAATAACATAAGACGTTTGGACTTATTGGGCAATGTATGGTGTGTTTGTGACCAACATAAGAGCCACACTAAATGAGTAGCCTCCCATCGTTTATGCATGACTATATGAATGAGTATTTATTAGCTGAGTAGGAATTAGATTAATTTATTCGTGCAGAGTGGACTCACCCAGTGGATACATTCATCTCCTCGACCAAGTTCAACATGTCTTTGGTCTGGGCCTTCTTCATTCGCTTCAAGGGGTTGTAGATCAAAGCAATATCATTATCTTCTGCCGAGGGGTGTACTCTTGAAAAACCTGAATGTATATCCGAAACGTTATTATTATAAGGGAAATTTTCTAAATGTTTAGATGGACCATGTATCAGGAGATCACAATGATGTAATAAGGATAGTATTATGCTTTCTAGGTTAAGATTAATAAAATAATATCCTCCCGAGGTAAACATTATTTAAATTACATTTGACCAATGCATGTACTATTATTGTGTTGGTATCTCCCCCCCCCCCCCCCCCACTGTTTTAGCTAAGAACTAACATGCCACTAAGTACACATAGTGGGCAACAAATCAGGCCCCATATTCCTAATCAGCAAAAACTAGTTACCGGAGCTTGCAATCTTGAGGTATATGCAATTGTACCCTAATTGACCACTTGTACCATCAGGCGATCATCTGTGATTCATCATCATAGATTCAACATCAGGAGACATTACGGCTCAATCCATGCATAGAGTCACCCATTACAACTTAAACTGTCACTCACAAAATGGGAACATGCGTTGAGTCAATTCTCCACAAGCGTTTTTCGAAGTCTGACCATCAGACAAATCTGCAAAAAGACAATAAGAAGAATATCATCATCGTGATAGAAGTTTCCAATGGAGAAACTGCAATGATAATTCTATTTTCATGACTGTTCTCATGACATACATAGTTTACATAAACAGCATTAATTATTACCCATAGCATATGTAATTGGCTTCTCGAGATGAATGTGTGGGATGGGTGAGGGGTATTAGACAATTAGCGCTGATTGGTGATTCCTGCACGCTTAACCGCTCACCCCTCTTTATATGCCGCTGCAGTACTCTCGAGGGACCATCAGTAACCAAACGTGTGTGATGTACAGAGGGCAGCATTAGTGTACACTCAAACCCCTGTTTCTGTATATTTATGTTTTCTTTACCTTGTAGAGAATCATTTCGTGGAATAAATATAATTACTCAACACCCACTAGTCAACGTTTGCTATAGCATATTCAAGCTCTAGTGAGTATGCATACTTTTGGCGCTGTAGTACCTTACCATTGCCAGAAACTGCTTCAGTGGCTCTTTTAGCAGCTGCTTCAGCTGCAGCAGATGTCCCAGCCTCAGCAGCCGCCTCTTCCAGCGCAGCAACTGCTACAAAAGCTTCTTTGACGTCTTTCAGCGAACAACCAGAAAGAACACGCTGCAGCAAAGGAAACGCCCATTTGTCCAGAGACAAGCCAGGTTTCAGGTGTCGGCACAGGTAAATCAGCTGCTTAGTAGTGAATGCATTCAATGAGGTATGCTTGTCTCTGCATCTCGAAATGTAATCTGTCCATTCCGTCAGACATTTGGCCATGAAGTCAGCAATGACGGTGACACTGCTCACAACGTTATCGGCGGATGCACTCAGAGGAGCAGACCCTTCTTTCGGAAAGACATGTACGTTGGGTTTGACATCACCTCCGCAGACAAATGTGCTTTTCCACTGTTTGAAGAGCATGCAGCCTGATTTATTCAGTTCGTCATGCAAGCTTGACAATCGAACAACCGCCGTGAACATCTGAGGAAAACATCAACAAAAAACACGTATTGATGCATTTCGTCAATTTTTCTTCTGAGAATTTTGCCAGTATAGCTAACTGACCTGTGCAAATTTCTCAACTTGACCCTTGCTGACTTCGGCTTGACCAGCAACCAGCATTAACTTGCGATGCAAATCACACACCTGCTGGTATGTGTAATATTGAGATTGTCCTTTGGCTGTATTCACGGACAGTCTCAATACAGAACTGGTATCAGGATCACCTTGCCCCTGTCAAGTATGCTGTTTAGTCCAGGAATAATTCGGATTACTCTGGTGACAAACCTGCGGCAATTCTGAGGACCTGACTTCATACGTTCCCCCTTTGTTAATGTTCTCTGCCTGTGTGATGGCATCAACTTCCATTGTACCGTGTGAAGCGCGCACCTTCTTGATCCAGTCAAGTTGGTGATTGCAGTCAATCTTTGAGCAATGAGCTATTATAATTGCATACTGATCCGATGGAAAGACAATACCAGTTTATTCGGAAGATCCTTGTCGTTCGCAATAGTGCGGAACACGTCTTTGCAACAAGTGAAAAATTCAACAAGACCATCGCTACTCTGGATGTTGTAAATGAGAGGGTAGTAGCCTGCCACAGCTGACTGTAAGCAGCGCACGCGGGCAAGGGTGTGGTCGCCTCGGCCCTTTGCAGACAGTAGGGCCAGATCCACTAGTACTTTGATCTCCTTGTTACCTTGGTATACAAAATGTGAACAATATTTCAGAATAACTAGCTATCGACATGCAGTAGGTGTAGAAGATATTAATTATACAATCATGCTTTAGAAGTATTAATTTCATCTGTGCATCGTCCACTGTGGATTCATGACACGCTCAAATAGATCAAGTGGATTTGCCATGTACCATAAAAATAAAAATAAAACGAAATATCAAGACAGTTGGCCAACCTTCCCACGTATAGTTATGCATCTCCATCTACTATTATGATACTTAATGAGGACATAATATCCGGTATGATATAGTTCAATCGTACCTATTCATATCACCTGGGTCTTAGACCATATAACAATGCCAGGCGCAATCACCTTTTACATTCTCTCTTAACCACAGAACTGTCGGTAAGCATTTCTCAAAAGCCAGCAGAGCGCGTTTTTCTTCTCTGCCGATGAGTCTGATGACTTGGAATGGTCGCACGATGTGATTTGTTATTGCAGTCAAAGATTCATCTTCAGTTTCCTCCATCTGGGAGAAAAAGAAGCTCCAGATGAAATCATGTAAAAGCCAGTGGTCTTGAACCCGAACTGGAATTACTACAAGGCATATATTTTTCAAAATGATTAATTGGTTTTAAATCATTGTTGATTTATCTCATGAGAACATACGTACAGTATTGTTGGGTGAACGAATATAAATGCATAGATTTGTCGCAATTTGTTAGGCTTCTGTTCTACGAGTCATCATACATACTTAAATTGAAATTAAAACGATGGGAAGCAGCATGAAAACATAAAGACAAACCAGCGCTAGCAGTTTCCTCAATTTACTGAAATCACCACTGAGAGCCAAAGCTTTCTTGCAATTCAAAATGGCTCTTGCGCCTTGATGCATGTCGTCAAGCTCAAAAAATGTCTGGATTTGCTTAAGCCGCTGAGCTGAAGTCTGTTCATCAATTCCAATATCGCTAAAATCCATGGCTATCTGTTCATAACTGTAGCAAACAAAACAAACACAAAATCCATTAAAATTATAGCGATATAATTACTCACATTATTTGGCAGACAAATGGTCAAATATACAAAGCAAATGTAGAAGTAATTTAAATGCCCAGTGGAACCAATTTTAGCCTATAATTTACACCAGTTTGATTGCCCCCACGTTCTACGCACTCACCTGGTGTCGTTAAAATATAGCAAAATATTCTGCAGACTGATTGTTCCGGATTTTAGTTCTGAGACCATTTTTCTAAAAACGGCAACAGCGCGATCCCAAATGAGTCGAATGATGTCAGCAATGCTGCTCAATGATGACTGGCATTCTTCGATGGTTTTATCCCAAATGAGGAGAAACAGACGGTTGTTGGCCAAATGGTCCACTTCGCCCACAATAGCCTCGATCGCATTTGCCTCACTATCGTGCAATCGTGGTTCCAATTGATCAAAAATGGTCATTCTGTCAACTGACTCGTTTAACCCTTCTTGTAAGGTAAGAAGACGTGCGCACTCTGAAAGCGAAAGTGACCTCGTTGATTGGGGATATGCCTGAGTATACTAACTTGGATTTGCTTTCTTGAACAGTGATATCAGGGTTTGAAGTTGATTTTTATACTCTTTGAAATTGTACAATTCTTCTTTTCTGCGCATGAGAAGTGCATTCGTGTCCTCCAATGACTTTATTCCATCTATAGTGCATTCCAGAAGCTGAAAGAAGTTTCGCTGATTTGCTAAAACGATCTCCAGTTCTTTCATTGTGATTTGACCATCACAAATTCTTGTGTATACGTTCTCACATCGATGTATAGCATTGTTGAGTTCTATTTTGTAAGTCTCTGGTACAACAAAGTACTTTTTCCCTGGTTGGGAAAGGGGATGTCGTCCTTCTGTTTGTAAGAAAAATAATAATTAGAATAATAGTTCAGGACTTGTTATAATAATTTCATGATAAATTCAACTCACTGAAAGACAGCAATAACTGTGTAAGTGGAGACCAAGTGAGAATCAAATTCAACCATTTGACAGAACTTTCACCGGGGGGCAAACGCTTCAACAAGCACTCTGAGAGAGCAACCGCCAGCCACTCTGATCGGTGGTGATGAAGCAGTTCGAAAATTCTGTTTACCACTTCATCATTTTCCTGAAATGTTTACGTACGTAGCTTTGCTTGAGGTCTTTCATTTTTCACACATGTTACCACCAGCTTACATATGTATTTTACATTTTATATTTTATGTTTTACTTGATTTTCAATAACTCAAGACGGTCTGCTCAACCTGTCAAATATGAAGATGAGGTTTACACTAACCAGTAGCAGATGCTGAATGTGCAGGACAGAAACTTCATTGATCAGTTCCTTCATATCGTGGATCTGTATAATGCAAAGAGTTTCCAGGCAGAGGAGGGGACTGAGCTGAAAAGAAGAACAATATGAGTTCAAATCAGATGAAAGTCACACATAGTGCCTACTTATACCAGGCAGGCAGGTTGCTCAAACAATGAGGACATATATATCCATAGTTCGTTAATAAAAATTCAAAACAAATTTAAAAATTAAAATAAATAAAATAACATTAAAAAGGTTTCTCGTTACAATGTATGGTTAAATGGACAAAAATTAGCCAGGTAAATACTCCACACGCATTAATAATACATATTATTATTTTACTGACCTGTTTGAGAAACTTCTCAAGACTCTGATATAAATTTTCTATCCAAAGTTTACTAACATCATCTGCACAGATTTTGATCGACATAAATTCGAAGAGAATCTGAAATAAACATATTGAAAATCCTGAATACAATTAAGGAGCTAAACAATTTTTAGATAAATCACAATGCAAGATGTTGAATGGCATGGTAGGATACGAAAATGCCTGATATCTTATCCGTGTGCATAAATAATTTATTCGGCAATGCTTCATAATTACGAGTTATTACCTGAAACAAGGAAGGCCTTTTAAGCAAAAAGGCATAAGAATGGTTTTTGTGATATTGCATGATATTTCATAGCAAACGAACGCAATATCACCCAACAACGAGCCACGAGGAAGACATTACCAGACATAATGTTGTGCGTGCAATAATGTAGTATTGAATGGTTCACACTAACTTCGGCGAATTCAGCACAGGTCTGTGCATCGTGACATTTTTCGCTCTCTGATCGTACAAACGTTTCAAGAACTGCGAGCAATCCCTCTGCTTGGTGGTCAAAATGGTCGGGTTCCCTCAAATGCGCCGATAATACGAACAGCACTATGGAGAATGCGCCTCGCGCTTCGTGGATCAGACGAGGGTCCGAGATCAATGTCTTTGCTAGTTCGCAAGCCAGTTGCAGAACACCGCATTCTGCTTCGTTTACTGGTGCCTGGATCGATTGGTGTACGATTCTGGATAATTCTTGCATCATGAGATGAATCTCCTGAAAAAATACGAAAGTCAGGGTTCCGTGCTTGTATCGCTGTCCACGAGGTAAACATATTCGGAACATCTCGTGTGACATTTATCACTGGTATACATGTATATATAATTATGTTCTCACAAAATATCTTTCTGTGGGAACTTTAACAAATTCTCGGAAGCAATTTAAATAGAACTCTCACTTCGATGCGTCCCGAACGCTTGATGAAATGCGTGGCAGTGGCCAGGATTGCATCAAGAGAAAGTGTTTCGAGGCGAATGAGAGACGTCAGATCTTTTACTGATTTTGATGCAATGGCAACAAGCGATCTTTCCAGCAGTGGATCACAAGCAAAGAGAGGCTTCAATTCTTCCAGGCGGCTGCCTAAAGTGCCAAAGCTGCAATCAACGAGAAAAAGAGCAATTATAAAGAGCTAGGGATGCGCGGATAATGGCAAATATCGGGTGTCGAATATCGGATATCCGGGCGCTGAACTAATTGGTTGTGTGATGAGAAGCTGGATTTTAAACAGGATTATATTTTTTAATAAAGTTTATTAGAAAAGCTCAACAATTACGCTTTGCGAGTTTTTTAGACTATGCAAATTTGATCAAGGACAGAAGAAATATAAAATACAGAAAAAAAGAAAATCGTGTAAAAAAGAAAAGAAAAAGTGGCCTCTTTTTAGACATAGGCAATTCAGATATATCTCTTTATTAGCAATACTAGTTGTTCAATGATTAAGTGAGCAAGATACTAGTATAATACGCCATATGGGTTAACTATTTGCAGATTGCACTTTCAAGGATAACATACTAACACATTACAAAGAAGAATTTCTGTCGGCCGGATATATTTTAATGATTGGCAAACTCTGCCATGAACGTGTATTGACATTATCGCTAAATGTCTGAGACTTGAAGATATAAATGGTCAAGAGGCAACAGTGTTGTCACATGCGGAATTCTGGCAATATTATTTGAGTGTTTTGTCGAGATACTTATAATGATTGTAACCAGGCATTCAACAGCACAATACTTATAAACTCATATTTGAATTATGAAGGGCGCAATATTGATCAATCATACCGAAATAGAAAGTAATCATTCTTAATGGCAATCTGTTGATCAGTTGCTGGGTGATTGCTATTGTAGTCAAGATGTTCCTGCCAAAATATGCACGCACAGCAAAGACGAGAGCTTGTCACCGGTAACTAAGAAGTTGGTATTTTGATAAATTCCAGAGAAACTTGATTTTGATCACAGGTGTCCTTCCATCGTAATTGTAATGCAATAATTTTATAGCAGTACTCACTCGGGGTGTTTTTGTTTGGCCGTTTGAATCTCCTCCTCGATCTCATCTGTCAAACCCCACAACTGTGGGGTTATGTGGTCTGTCACAGGCAAAGGTTGGATGGTATATGGTTGGCTCAGTTCGTTTGTGAAGTGAAACAAAGGCAAAACGTACACGATTTCATTCATAGCGTGTTCTCGAATCACGTTGGTCAACAGACAAGCCAAGTAGGATGCCAACAAGCTGAGAAAAAAATAATCATCATAACTGCCTTGTAATTAAAAATAAAATCATAATAATGCAAGAGTGTGATTCGAGTTATACCCCCAGTACTGACACGCGAATTATTCAGAAGACTTCTGTTTTCGTTAATGAATAGTTGGTGATTACAGTCCCGTGAAAGTTTTGTCACAAAATGCATTATGAAGAGATTTGATCGACGCATGTTGACATATTATTCTTATTCTTGTTTTATTTTATTTTATTTTATTCTTATCTTAATTTTTATCCATTATTTATAATTCTGAGAATCCACGATAATGATTTGGATTTAATACGGCAATTGGCCACTAGATTTTGTTTCCTTTACCATTTACGTTCCAGTTTATTCAACAACATGACAAACCTGATGTTATCTGAAAAATTCGATTTAACTTCTTCCCAATCACCACATCGCGGTTCCTCCTCAGGGACAGCGGTGATCAGCAATGCGCGACAGAGATTGGCGGCGGCCAACTTCGACATGGACACTTCGAATTCAACCACAACACTGAGCAGCACAAGTGCAGCCACAATTCTGCGTCCATTTTCTCGGATCGTTTCTAATTGTCCGATGTTATATGCCATGTAAGACTGCAATGGCTGTAGTAAAGTGAGAAGCGTTTCAATGGGTATGTTTTGAGTATGGGAGTGACACAGTGTAACACTGTGTACTAACCTGAAGGACTTTGTCTTTATACGTGGAGGCAATGTTCCAAACACGGCGACAGAGACGACGTGATATGACATTCCCCTTTTCACAATCATCATTGCCAAACAGGCCTTCCATTGAGGGAAGCATCAGAAGAATCGAATCAGTGAAAAGCTCACTTTCGTCAATAGAAGTAGTGCGTTTTGGCCATCTCATGAGAAGACCGTCGTACTGATCAATCATATCTTGAAGAGAAAAAAAAAACAAACCGATTGCATGAATGCCAATAAGTTTGAACCCATACATATAATATGTTACATGTAATCTTTTTCGTGTTCCGAATTATATTGTTTTGATCTTTCAACATCTGGTGTTGAAAACAAAAAAATATCGGGCTAATAAACAAAATCTTTGGAGTCGTTTTCGAGAACTAACCGTGGGTGTCAATTCCCTCTGGCGGAACTTGGAGAACTCGTTTTCCTGTTTTGTTTTCTTCGAATAATTGGCATTCCGTGTGTCCATCGGGCGTCTTGGTGAAATGCATGTACTGATAAGAAATAGAGTGCCCCACAAGCGATGACCTATTGACCTCAACATCACCCGTCATGTAGATAAGATCATCATTGGTGCTGCAGATTGAAAATGATGAAACCGTCAAATTGCTAAAATGCGCATCATTCCTTATCACTTTGCTTGAACAGAAGGGGGCTCATTATCAGCGTTATGATTAAGGTCTTAATCAATATTGACTGTTCAGGGTGAAGATTGCCAGAATAAATTATCGATATTTTCGGGGCTGACCTTAGGGTTTGTGTTGAGGTTTCAGTCAGGCACTGCCCGATACTGCTAAGCATATACACAGCTAGGCTCAAATATATTTTGTTTGGTATCCATGTACTCATAATTTAGTATGTTCCTTATATGTAAATTGTGTGGGAATAGACTTACATGCGTTGCATCGCCGATGAGACTCTGTAAGTCAAATTAAATAAAGAGATTAATTACAAAGCACAAATTGATTGACCATCAAAATATAACTCACGTGCACATTTTTAAATCCCTTCGAAATTCAGGATCAGTTTTATTTCTTGATTCAAACCGCACAAATAATTCGTCAAATATTTGTTTGAAGCTCGTGTCTTTCTTGGAGATAGTTGCATGGAAAGTGATCTTCATTCTGGCGTTCCGAATGTGTGGCCTATGCAAAATGAGACTGAAAAATTGCATCAAAAACCGATGTTTACAATGTGGAACCTGCAATCTTGGTCGCTGGTTTCATTCGTTGATGTCAGCTGAAGTATGAAATACAATTTAATGAGTTTGAAAGATTAAAATATTTGACCTCAATTCCATTCTAGGTCATTCAGATAACAATTTCTACAGTATGGGATGACAGGTCAATAAACGATTCGACGCTGGACCGCGTAAATGTTGGTCGGAGTGCATTATAGGATACACGGGCGCAAAATCAATAATGTCTGTCAGTGTAGTTCTATAGTACACACCACAGAACTGGTTTATAGATAGACCAGATACTGAGATGAATTTCTTCGTGCTGCTCTTAACCCTAATATTAAGACCAGAAATGTTTGGCTAGCATCATACGCGGAGACTGTCAAAATTTACTTCCTAATGAATTGCAATTACAGGACTTCGTGATGCTGGACGTATTTGCTCACTGAGAAACCCCGCGGAAAAAGTGATCGTCATTAATTTTTAAAATGTTTATTTTACTACAATGAATATCAATTCCAAATATTTGCATCTTTTATCCATTGATATCATTTATTCTGCTTCTGGTCATACAAACAAAGTGGTTATTATATTTAATATGTTGCATTATTTTATAAGAATACAACACTTAATTGCTTCCACGTCATCAAAGCAGTTTCAATATACATGTATGTTTCATAAAATATGGTAAAACTACTAGTCACCAATTTGCATTCTAGGTCTAGATTTGACGAAAAAAATATACGATAACTAACTGTGCCACTATTCGCCGGCGCTTGCAGTTCATCTTCTTGCTGAAAATCATTCGCCGCTCCACTTACAATCCCTTTACATTTCACATCCTTCACATCTGGATAAGCATCTGGCAGAATTGAAACATTATTCTCTGAGCGTTAAATTAAAATAATTAGCTCATTTTCTACAATCAAAAAGTTCACCTTTGATATTGACCGCGCAAGAGGAGCAAAGTTTGCAGCCCAGTTTGTTGATTTTCCTGCATGTCCCGTGCTCTGTCTCCCTCATACATACTTTGTAATCATCACTTCCCATAATAAAGATGTCATCCACTGAGACCTTCCATCCACAGGCTGTGCATAACTTATCTAGTGACCCCGACGTGATAATATTGTTGCAGCATATTGATCCCTGGCCAGTGTCATTCGGACAGAGACAGAAGAACTCCTCAGACATCCTGGCACTCTGAATTCACGAATACCATCAGGGCACTGCAGGAAGAAAATATTTTAACATTGGGCACATTCGGAGGAGTAAAAGGAACCTCCATGCTAGGGGTCGATATACAAGTACACGATAACATTTGACATAATTATTTGGAGCATCTCAGTGTGGGGGAGAAGTCCGGATATGTCACCTGCCATCATATTACATTAACATCTTGATCATGAAAAGTGCATAGTCATATGTTGAATGAAATCAGCAGCATAATATAGGCATATAACAGAATGATAATGCCAGAAAAAAAAAGAGGAATATTTGAATTTATTGTCCACTTTCACTGAAAACTTGAGATTTAGAAGCCACTAGAATATTTTTTTCTCAAATTTCCTCAATTCTGGAGGGAAAAGGTTGGCACGTAAACAACAGTGACACCGTTGAAAGGCTGTAAGCTGAAAGCCAAATCACTCACCCACTGATGCAAGAAATCCACAATAGGCAACCACAGTATGGACATTTATTCCATACGTTATAGTTGAGTTATTACTGATGCTGAAATATAAACCCACAAGTTCGCAGTACTTTATATAGGAACCTAGGCATGTGACGCTTTAAATCAATGTTTACTCTGTGCTTGTTGGGACTGATACATCTAAGAGGAAGTGAAATGCGGAAAAATAAAAATGTTTATAAAATAAGATAGTTTAGCCAATAAACGTTCAAAAATCAGTACTCAAGATGCATCAATAACTCTCAAGATGCACTCAATAGAATACTAATCTACATCATTGACCAAGCGAAAAACTATCCAACATTGGCATGATCGTCATCCATCTCCATCCATGCAATGCTCTTCAGTGCAATAAATCCAATTTGATTCGTAAATTATTAGACTCCTGTCAAACAGTAGTATTTTATCGTTATTCCTTGTTCAACTATCGCACATGTACAAGGTGATTCATAAGTATATTTACAAGTAATTTTTTATCCTTTGCGTAAATTGTTACATAAAATGCTCTTTTCTCTAAATCGTGCAATGCAACTCAATATCATTTTCATTTATAATTGCAGAATCAAAGAATCAAAGAATCAAATTATAGAATCAAAGCTATAATTATATACAGTGAACTCGTATCTTTGGATCTCGCTTCCTGTGACTGAAATGAAATGAATGAAAACCTATGATGAAGATTTCTCGCAGTCAATGGGATGAAGTTTAGATGATGGTCAATGATGAAACTCAGGTGTCTGTGAGAGTTGACGATGGTCGTGATGACCTCTAGTGAAGAACATCGGTTTTAAGGTCATGCACCGGTCTCGGCTGCTTTCTGCTGGTCACACCACAAGGCATCGACAGTTAAGAAGAGAGAAACGGTATTACAATGCAGGGTTGAGAGGCACGGGTGGGGCAAGCCGAGGAGAGCAAGCATGCGTTCTGATGTGGGAAAGAGTGTCTATAGGGTCCAGTCTCCCCCAAGAAAACCGCCAATGCGGCCGCACATTCGTGAAGTCTAAAGCTGCTCAACTCGAGCAATCTTATCGGAAGAGAGAGATTATAGCGTACCTGACTTACTGAAATTATTCGACTCGAACCTATGCCATATTATCGTTCTTCGGCCGTGCCTAAGCCTAATTATATCCAAGCATGCAAGATGTTAGAGCAAATGTTGAAATTCATAAGTTGTTGCCTTCCGTATTACCACCACCGGATTGAACCAAATAATTAATTATTCCTGATTGAGTGTAACCCTGGCAATATGCCGAATCTGTCCTTTATTCCTGATAGTATAACGATATTTAATAGGCCTAGATTGAGTGTTGAACTGTATACGACAAACATTAAATATGCATAGTTTTAGTAATTTACCGGGATTATTTATATCTTATACTTTAAAATACAGCTGAGAGTAATTATTATCATAAACTCAAGGTGTAACTCGATCTATCATCTGTTGTAATGTTTTATTGTGTATTTAAACCAGTTTATAATTATTATAAAATTATTGTAATTGTGAAGTTATAGACGGTGGAAATAGCTATTGACGTCAAGTAATGTAATATATGTTGGACATGCTCCTGTTTTTTTTGTTTTTTTTAAGGCATGGGAACGTGAATAAATTCTAATTAACACCAAATCGATCTAATAGAATAGACCAAAGATCATGATCATGTGTGGGAATGGCATTGCATGCGTGAACTCCAACGATGGCCCACGGAATAAAAGTGTTCAGTTTTCTGTTGTTATTCCTGGGAATTTCGTTGTTTGCGATATGTTTCCCTGAGATTTTGTATTTGGGTACACGTACAAGTGACGTCACACCCAAAGCTAAGCAAACACACACTGCTCAGAAAGAAGTAGTCGACACGGCCAATCCATGCAAGTCTAAAGAGGTGAGGACCATTCACGGCTTTCGACCCTAATGTCACTATAATGTCACACTCACAATGCTTATATTCATAATGATTGCATTGCATTAGATCTCATTTTGCGACCTCGGATCCTCTCAACAATCAAATCACTGCCATATATCGTATTAGAATATGTTATCGCTCTACGAGACATCGACATATTAATAACTGCATGCATTTTGTCACTAGGTCTACACGACTCTTTGGGACAAACAGTCTCCATCGGAAGATGAGCCTCGGTTTCAGAAATTTGGAAAGCGAGGAGTGTACTCGGCGTTTTACGATGCCAGAGAACCCTCCCACCGAGTCCTTCGCATCATTGGGATTCTGGCCACGGAGACAGACGTCTTCTGTCATATGATAGCGACATCTCCAGCTGGAAGCGTACGGATGCAAGTTGTCTTTGCACTTTTGAAACCCCTACAATTCAGTAAGACTGTCTCACTGTATGTATGACGCAGACGATGAGTGTGGACCTCCCATTGGCATCTCTACGTGTGTTGAATCAGAACTCAGCTAAAGGCATCAAGTACAACTTCACCGTTTGTCTGCATAAACCTTTGTTTATCATCAGTTTACGGCACGTTCCAAGAATCTTGGAATGGATTGCTGTCAACAGAGTTTTTGGTGGTGAACATTTCGTGATGTACACCCTGCCATCAACCGAAGCAATCCGTAAGTATCTACAACCACTGGTAGCGTCAGGACTTCTTGAGATCCATTCATGGGATATGGAGGTACCAGCGAACGAAACCGACGAAAATCACAGTCAGAAAGCTACAATCAACGAATGCATGTACCGACATATGTACACATCAAACCGTTTAGTTATGATCGACTTTGACGAGTTCCCAACCCCACATTCCAAAGATAACTGGCAAGACCTCATCAACAGCAGTCCTTGTGCTAATGAATCAGTGGTGTACTTTAGAAATGGATTCTTTCCAACACAGCTAACAGCCAAGAATAGTCCACGCTCAGATATTTTTGTGACGGCATTGGAGAAAACCCTCAGATGCAATGAAACATTCCAGTGTCCTTCTCGCAGCAAGGTCATCATCAACCCGCGCCACGTTCTCACATGCTCTGTGCATTATGTTCCTAAATTTGTTAGAGGTGTTACAAGACCTAAAAAGTGTTGCATGTCAGAAGAACTTGGGTATCTGCATCATTACAGGCTATGGGGAGGAGATTACACGCGTGATCCAAATACAGAGGAAGTTGTTGGTTTAATTTCTGATCAGAGGATGTGGCATTTTCAAAGTAAGATTACCGAAAGTGTTCAAGATTTGTATAAGGTTCTGAATAGAAGCCTGCCACGTATTTAAATCAACTCGCGCCATAATAATAAATCATGGAATGATTGAGTAACTTAGGTTGGGATATGTCTGTCGTATATCAACACAAGTGACTTCTGCACTTCTGTCTCCCAATAAAGGACATAATTGTTGAAAACGCTGAATGCAATTAATTCGAATAAAAGCAATTATTTAATTGTCTAAGAATATACATGGAGTCTTTTTGGTGAAAATTAGCTGAATAAAACTTCAACAAACGTTGATTATTTTTGTCCTTTGATTATCAAGGCAGAAATCATTTACTGCGGGCATTTTAAGATCCCAAGTGGACCATTTGAATGGAGACCGTGGTTGCCATTCTCTGTTAGTTGAATCAATCTTATAAACGTCACGTGTATTAGTTGTACTTGATATGTGTCCAAAAATAAATAATAATAATAATTCGTTCCAAACAAACACTACATTACTCAGAAACTGGGCCTGAGGTAGATCAGGAAACTGACTCCATTTGAGGGTTTTAAGGTTTAAGCACTCATCACTCATCTGAATCAAGAAAAGAGGCATTGCTTATGCGACCACTAATAACCATAAACTCATCTTGGTCACAAATAGATGCATGGCCATATCTCCCCACACTCATTGGAGGCAGTGTTCTCCATTGCCTTGTGTGAGCTACGTAGGCATAACAGTCACGTCGTGGAGCATTATTAGCATTATAGTTTCTTGGATGATTTCCATGCTCTTTGAATTTTGCATGAGACCTTCGCGTAAAACAGTGCGACGCGCGACTTCATTGCTGAACAGAGTCAGTTCTAAGTTCTGGAGCAAATCCATGAAGCGACCCGTTCTTCCCTCAGAAGATCTCACCCAATTAATTCTGAAGCAAAAGTAAGCTGCCCGCATCAGAACCACGTGTCGTTTAGAGTGCAGTAAGGTCACCCTCTGTCAGTTGATAAATTTCTGATTCCACGTCAATAATTTCTTCCAATTATCATTCAAGTACATGTAGGTAGCTATGGGTCACTTCGATTATGGTTTCCAGGCCGTACAGTCAAGCGAGGTTCTTGACAGACACGCAGTTGGTGTATGCAACTTGTTCACAGAGGAATTCTTCAACAATCTTCTTTAATTTGACAAGCAGAAGTCTGTCACTGACAGCCAGAAATTCCAGTGCGTTTTCTGCTGATATTTGAATGTTGCCTGAGTAGAGATATTCCACCAACAGGAGTCCAGTGGTTGAACTAACATCCTTCATGTGAATCTCGCCTGCATCTCTCTCCTGCATGTCCGTTTGGAACATTCGACGGAAATACTCGCAAGATCCAGTCAGCACTACAATCATAAAATTTTGATCGAGGCTAGATCCGAAACCGGAAGTGGGTAGCTTGACCTTCCCTGGTGACATCGAATTGGCAGTCTGACCTGACTCAACACACTTCTTGCAAATAGCAATTTCCGTCTCTTAAAGAAATATAAAGAGGAAGACTTTCATGAAAAAATGTTATTTTATGTTCTTTTAATCACAAAATGATGGATCAATTACAGGAGAGCACGTATTTTTTAATTTTTGGTCACAAACAAAACAAGACACATTGGAAGTATGCCTACAAAACTGGAGAACAAAACAGATCATGCATGTAACTGCATGTAACACATTCCTTTATCAAAACATGAAACAAAGCAATACATGTATACAGAATTTAAAAAAAAAATTAAATTCGATAAACAACTTTCATATAACAAACATGCAGAACATGGTCAAAGGAAAATCCATACTCCCACTCAATAGGATCATACTGCGAGTGAAAATTGTAGGAAATTCAGAATACGAAAAACCAAGTTGGCTCGCGTCCTGTTCAATGCTAATCACATTGACTGCAAGACACTTCTTTTATGGAATGCAACTAATGAAGAAATGGAACATGCATCAAATTCAGAGATGAGTGAAGGTCATCACTCAAACAGCATTTAATATCAATAACGGAAAGTGATGTCCAGGTGGGTTAGATATCATGGCTTTGCTCACAGATTTCAAAGCTCCGATATGTCATATCAAGGTCAAAGGTCATTTTAAGGTGCACACAAAACACACAAAGGAGTAGACTGAAATGGCAAGAGACAACAATGTAATCAGAAATGGTACATTTGCAACAGGATTTCTCAAATGCGATTATTTCGATCGCTTCGGAAAATACGGATTTAAATTTTCACTAAAATACACTGGCAAAGTGGAAAATCAGACATCAATCAATAATTATTGTTTTGATTGATCATTGATTGCCAAAATTTCAAAGAAAATTGAGCTATATTTTTGCAGTTTTACTCCTTGAATTCCACAGGAATCAGTAAAGTTTTACAACAATTATCCCATAATGCATCGTTTATGTTTTTCTGAAAACAATATAAGAATAAAAATATATTTGGTCAACAATTCACATAACAACAAGAAATCAAAAAATTTCAGTTTGCATAATTGAATGAACGAAATACAAATCTCATACATTTCATTCTGAAAGAACAAAAATGCTTCACGCTCTATTTGAGGAAGAAATAAAATAAAGATTCCATAATATATTAATAGATTTGTATATGGTTATATAAACAACAGGTGCTACTATCATAGCATATGTAATGAATTGAAAGAATGAATAGATTGAATGAAGGAATGAACGGTTGCTGTAAAATTAATTATATCATAATTTGATGGCATACAGCTAGGGGTACCAGCACATTGAATGTGAAGAAAAAAGCCAATCACTGACGCTCAAATAAAAGTCATGAACACACACATCATGAATTTTGCTAAAGGTTGCAATGTAAAAGATGAGATTTTCAGCAGAAATGATCTTTAAAACAATAGAACAAGAGATCACAGGAGACTAAGAATTGACTAATTCACATCTAAACAAAAGAATTACAATAATGATATGATCTTCATATAAGGGTGTTGAATCCTGCTCTTACGAGACACAAGAATGACTATTTATCTTATGCACCTCATCAAACAAAGCAAAGTTGACAACAATTATTTTAATTGTTAATTCACGCCAGAATTAAATGAAACGTGCAGATGAAACTTTGATACTTCCTAAGTGAATTCAAGTGGAATACCTCAGCTGACAAAAAGATTAATAATTCCTTAAAGCAAAGATCCATGCAAAATAAACGAAATGATTAAACAAACACGTTTAGTCAATCCTTGTGCATAGGAACCATGAATGAGATTGCACCGTGGCCGAAATCATAGACAGCGCATCCGTGAAAGGCGATGTTGGTCAGAACCACTGTGTACTCACACGCAGCAAAATAAGTGTAGACTGCAAAGATAATATGAAAGATGTTTGCAGATGCGTTTTTTTTCACAGGACTCACTGCCAGCTTCGCAGAACTTGTTGTGACGATAGAAAAAGTAACCAGCAAGGAGGCATGCCATCAAATTGGCGAGGAACATCGCTAGTTTCTTCCGATCTGCAGCCACTTCCTGAGGACGATAAAAGTCAGAGTCAAATCAGAATCAAGGTCAAAATCAATCCGTAGTGATGTTCTCATAGGGTTTCAGAATATTTGGGGTAAATTTACGCACCACAAAATTTACTTGAGTTTAAATTAATGGTCGCATTATCATCATAATCAACTTTCAGTTTCTCAAAAACAGACACAAAACATTGATGAGAGACGCCAGATTTTTGGATACTGATTGCAGAGCAGTATTGAAAAAGTAAATACCCATATGATATTGGAGATGAAAGAATGAGCAAGTTTGAGTGAATTTACAAACCTTCCTAGAGAGCGGTCGATATGATTTGGACCATTTATTCAGCAGAAGAGACAGTAGCATGTGACATTCTGATGCGATGATGAAAAGAATAAAACTCCTCTCATGAACAACTAAAAGACAAACGCCAGATTAGAAAACACTTCTCAACACATTCATAACTCACGATAGTTTTCAGTTGATGAAACGCAAGTTAGGAGAATGAGGAAGAAGTTCTCTGAGATGTTCAGCAGCATATTGACCCACACAAGGGTGTTGTAGAAACGCTGGGCAGATAAAAGGGCTTTTGATGACAGGTAGAAGTTGAAGTACATCACAGCAATCATGAATCTTGGAGCGCAGTGCAGCGCAATGCAGATACGCCAGATGTAGCGTTGGGGAGTGAAGCCCCCGATTGCAGAGCTAATAGATGGCAGGTAGTTGACGACCTGCAAAACAAGCATAAATCATGATGTCAAGTTGAACAAGTAGAATTTATAATTTCCTTAGTACGGCTATTGTGTGGAAGGATTGTCATGATTTGACTCGTTCACGCCTCAGAGTAACAAGTGGGTAAATGCTGAATTAGTTCATGACGGGGAGAAGACATTAATAGGAGGCAGATTCTGGCATCAAATCTCGGCACGATGCCCAGGTCACAGGTGCATTCTCTAACATGTACATCAGTCTTTACGATTTAAAACGGCCAGGTGAGCAATTTTTAGCTCTCCTAAAATGCTATAGGCGAGCAATTTGCTCAGCTAAACACAATTCATCAAAATTAAGTAACTATTACCAAGTTACCAGTTAAGCCCTTTTTATGTTTGCTAGCCCGAGCTCGCGAGTCATCTTCGGGGAGCTTGCCTCTGCTTGCTGCATTAACTTTTAGCGCAGTCGCAAAGCGAAACTGAAACCATTGCTATGAACGCTCAGACACATGTCACTTCAAGTTTGTATATATATTTTTTTCCCTGGACGCCGATCGGACTCAACCTCTCATGCATAAAACATTAGCTTCCATATAAGGCGATCGGTAATCTCGATTCGAGCCTGACCGCCTCCAGAGACAAACGCGGGGAAAATGAAGTCTCTTAATAAGGAGTTCGGCAATCTTCGGCAATACTCGGAGGAGACTCAACATGCGATTTCTTGCGAATGTAAACAAGAGAATCTTAGCCGAGCAACTTTTCGCTCGCGTGAATCAATTTTGCGCGAGCAATGGCGAGCGGAGAGCAATTGCTCGCGTGAAAACGAATAGACTGATGTACATACATCCTTTTCTTGTAGTGCACAGTTTGATGTTGGGAGTGATTTATAATAAACGTTTCTTGTATTTTACATTTCTTAATCGCCATAGTCCTGCAACCCTGGAGTTCTCAGCCGATTGCCACTCCACTGGCACCTGCCTGAACTTGCCACTTGCCAACTTGGGACCTTGGCTTGGGTGACCATGTCAGGCACAGGGAGTCTTACCAGTGGGCTCTGGATACATGGAATGCCTATGCAGCCTTCTAGACAGTGTATAATAATATCAAGGGAAGTCACTGATTTCTCAGATTAACAATAACAAAGCCTAGGAAGCTACATTCCCCTCACGGGAGAGAGATGAGGCTTTGGATCTGGCAAGATTATGAATAAATGAACCTATAGACACCAAAAACTCCGCACGGCAGTGACTAATTAGTCATTAATTGCACAAAAATGCTTCCATTTCCAAAACGACTAGCAACGGGTACGATGGCTGCAGCATTCAACCTTCACCTTAACAAGCCGCTCAGTGATTGATCAATAATAGTCCAGCTGAGAAATGCAATTGAAATTAATCAAAGCATTCACTCGATAGAGATCAGTCCAGCAGTATGATTCTATAAATTATTCGATGCATATAACAGTATTCAGATAATTTTATAGTTCGTAATACTTGTTATAAATTCTAAAGTTATTAGATAGATAACACAACATGTTGTGAGGTATATAAAACGATTCTAAACATATACACCAGAGGGCGCTGTATGTGTCGTCTGCTAATTCCCGTCAAGTCAACTTACTTAAATGCAATGTGTCTTTCAACTCTAACTCCTTTTTCTAGCCTATTTCATGCTCAATTTGACTCTCAGAATAGCTTTTATTGTTCGAGAGACAATTACAGACAGGATGTTTCACTCTAAAGCCAATCTGTTAAATTAAGAATGTATCCTGAGCTTTACACTTTTGCAGCTCCATTCCGGTTTTAAGGATTTTATTTCGACATTTAGCGATCGTGAGTTCGCTGCGCGCTGAAAATATGCTGCGGTCCGACAAAATGGATGCATCGTACCCGTTGCTAGTCGTTTTGCAACTGAATGGATTTTTGGCCAATTAATTAGTAATTAGGCGTTGCCGTACGAGATTATTGGTGTCAATCGTTTCATTTATTGGTGATCTTGCCAGATCCGAAGTTTCGGCTCCCTCTTTTGAAGAGAAGATTGCTTTCGAGGCAAGCGTCCTAAGATTGACAGGAATCAGTGACTTCCCTTGATATTATCTATAATTAGAATCTATATAGACAGAAAGCATTCACTGCATTGAGTTTTGTCCAAATCTGCTCGCTCACTGGTAAGACCCCCTGTGATGTCAGGTGTTTGCAGCGCGGCATCGTTCAGAGGGTACAGACATAATTATTAGAAAAGATGATCAGGCCTGACTGATAATCTTATCATGAAGGATATGCATTCAGTGATCAGAGTACAACTCAGAACTCTTTTCGCGTACTCACTCCACAATGTGTCGCCGTTGATTCGTGCCAGTCGTACATGAGCGATAATAGCAGACAAGCGAAGAAACCACCGATAGGCAGCGATAAAACGATCTTTGCTAGATTCGATCCTGATAATTTGAAAACCACTTGCTGGTTTCCGACTGTTTCCACGGTTGGCATAGCTAATATTGCGCCAGAAACGATTAAATTGGCAAAGATAAAAAGTAAAAATGTCCTTTCTGGAAGTCCTGAAAATTTGTTTGTGTTCCTACACAGAAACCGATGACGTCATGAAAAACTGAGCTCCTGTCAAAGTAAGTTGCTCAACATTTGCATCAAATGGCAATTGACACTTATTTCACAAATAAATAAAATCTTTTGTAGATTTAAAGTTTAAGCAATTCTTTAATCATATTCCATACTTGAAATGTGTATAAATAACTGAGTTTTCAATGGTAACTAATGCACACATTTTGATGACGTACGTGAATATTGGGTACAATAATTGCGGCGTCATCGAAACTCGTGCACAATAATTTGGCTCCGTCTGGAGGAATGTTGTCAAGAGGAAGTTGGTGAAATTCTGGAACGAAAAAAAAAATGACTTTCGCTGATTTTTCATGGCTGAATCTTGTGAATAATTAACTTTATTCTATAAAACTGAGTGAGTTGGTATTGATAATTAATGTGGTAGTGTTAACAGTCACCGATCTAGGGTAGCAGTCATGCGCCACCCCCCTTTCCAGTTTCCTCACACTTCTGACACTCAACACACTGACACTCCACTGGGACTGTCCCTAGATAATATTAATAAATTATAAATAGTTCTTGATTGATGTAAGTTTGCACCTGAGCACCATCACCATTCACCATCTTGCCCTGGAATTTGAAACTTTCAGGGGCTACTTTGATGGTGGGGAGGACATCTTGAAAGTTTTTCTCACAAATCACGAGTCAGCATAAATTATTTTATGTTTAAAATTATCAAAGATGAGGTTAAAACTTACCCGCTTCTTTGAGTAGGCCGTAAACACTTTATCCTCTGCAAGATCCAATTAAGAGCATGTTTTCAGTGCCAGCTCCTTAAAATATCACCATCATCCAGCGCAATTTTTTATTTGCCTGAAGCCGCGAGATAGCATGCTTTCATGCTGTGTGTTAGAAGTTGAATAGAGCAGACGTTAACTTTATAGTGACTCCACCTCTACATTGATCCTTAGGGTTGGTAAAACGGATTTGGAGTTATGCAGACGATACTGCAACCCCATTGTCACATGGTCAAACCGAGGCATTTGAGGTGCAGAGCAAAGAACGATGAATGTTTTTTTCAGAAACTTCTTTCAGTTATTAACGTAAATTGTATTGCAGCCATGGCGGAAGATGATGATCGCCCCTTTGTGTGTTCAGAGCCAAACTGCAGCATGGTAAAGAGGTCCTTGAGTGCATTGCCGTTGATCTAATTGCGTCATTGCAGCGTTTTGTGAATGAAGACCATCTGAGCGTGCACAAAATGAAGCATGAAATGTCTCTGTCTCTTTTTCCCGGAGGATCAAAGGCGTCGTCCAATCTCCTCTTTGTCGGTCAGTTCATTTTATTCCCATCTAACTTATTATCTTATCTCTATTCTTATCTCATAACAGATCAAACTCCAACTCCGACCAAATTTCTCCGGAATTGCGAAGAAATTGGACTATTCAGCGATTTGAGCAAAAATCCTTTTGAGGAGGCTTTCAAGAAGGCTGCAGACACAGTGCATGACATTAAAACAGACGTCAGTGCTGGAATATAAACTGAAATAATCTTATCTTATCCTATCACAGGGGCCTAATCTCCCAGGACCAGATGCTGGAGAGGTCTTACACACACCCCACCCCCCTCACCTGCTACCAGTAAGCACCACTCCCTCCCCCCTTAACCTCTTTTAACGCTCTCCCCACAGCAGGCGCACGTTCCAAAGATAAGCCCTCTGGCCCGAACAGAGCCACGATCCGTCCCTGTCATCGTAGTGTCACAAGACACACCACCAGGGTCAGTCGCTCCCCTTCCCGTTGCCTCGGTGGCGCCACCTCTGCCTGGGCCATCCGCTGATCTGCAGTCAACCATTGAAGTGAAGTCACCTCTGCCTCCGAAGAAAGCGATGCTCGCGAAACAAGTGAAGGAAGAAGAAGAAATGAAAGTGAAATCGCCAACCACTCCATCGGTTGTGTAAGTCACATTATAAAAGAGATTCTAGGAGAATTAGCAAGATTCACAATGCACTGATTGGACGTTATGATGACCTGCTTTAAGAATAGCCCAATTACAAGACAATTTCGATATGTCAAACTCCCATAACTCAAATTACTCTATAACTCAAAGTCATTTCAAGCGTCATTCACGCCTTTCTTGAAGTTGAGCGAGTGATTCTTGGATCGAATAACTCCTGAATCCTATTCATGCTTGCAATATCAGAGATACTATGAAATGCACACAAGACTTCAAAGAGAGAGCAATAAGTGGGCTTTTTTTCTCTTTTTTTTTAATTTTCTTTTTTTCTTTATTGTCTTTTTTTTTTACCATGCTTGATCTATTTTACTATTTCTTGAAGGCTCTATAACTCAAAGTCATTTTGACGATCCCTTGAAATTTGAGATTATACCGTATTGCCTCGATATGCAGATATGCGCTTTCTATAATTTTTGTCCGCAGTTATCCATGTTAAACAGTCCATGATAGGATTTGTCTACGTTGTTCCGACAGGTCAAAGGTCATTCATTCTAGCATTTGTTTGCTAAATTGGCAAATTTCAATCGATTTTTTTATTGGATATTGACATTATTTTAGAAGTTAATACATCTTATATTTCGATTCATTGATACTGAAGATTTAATAACCGTTTTATCTTGCTCTGAGAAGAATTTGTGGTCGGCTTTACCCAACTGTCTAACAGACCAGCTGTAGGAAAATAATATTCAAAATGACACACTCAAGCCGAAGAGTCACTTGACTTGATAGAGTTTGAAGGTTTTATTTTGTTAACTCGTTAACTCACACATAAGTCAACGTTTGTGGTCAGATAAGATGGCTTCTTGTTTTTGTAACTGCATAATTCTACTCGGCTACGCCTCAGTAATTATTCAGCGACAGAATCCCCCGGCCATCCGACCTGATCATAAACCCCTCCTGCTTGTGAATTAACCCTTAATTAGAACACCTGCGCTGAATTGCCCTCTACGTCCAATCAGTGTTGAACTGGCAAACATGAGCCTCAGTTCCCTTAAATGTGCAGAAAAAACTCATGTTATGTTATGTTGACAGCCTGCAATCACCGGTTTCCAACAATTCATCAGAAGGCAAATCCAACCAGTATGTTCTTCAAGTTCTGGTACAAATGCCAGGAGGGGAACTGGTCCCGGTTCAGATCCCTGCTTCCGTTGCACCCTCCTCTGCCTCTTCCTGTTCCACCCCAGCAACCATCTCCATGGCAAACACAAGTACTGCAGCCGTAACTATGACAACCACGACCGGCCTCGCTTCTGTCACCACTAAACAGGTTGGTGCGAGGTTCTTTTCTTGAAACTTTTAAAAGTTTTACTTACAGCTCCACCTACTTTTTGAATTCTCCGAAATTGACAACATTTTTATTCAACTTATATTCAGAAATTGAAGGCTGCTATCCAGCAAAATTCCGCTTCCACTTCCGGGGTTCAGAGGTTACCAGAGGTCAAGGTCACTGATCTCAAAGGTCAACAACCTTCAGGGTCAAAAGCAGTGAGAGAATATAGCCTTAATTTTTTACTTTTAATCTATATTTACATTTCACCTTTCAGATTTTGACGAATCCTGTGCCAATTAAGATAGAGCAGAATTACTCGTCACAACTGAGCATGATGTCGTCCGATTCTGAGAATTCCATGGGGTTCAACTGCGATGAAAGCGACTCGTCCGCATCGTAAATATCTGCAATTTTCAGGATTTAATTTAATCCTTTTTACTTGCCAGTAAGCGGAGGCGGACCATGTCTATTGAGAGCGGAGATGGGGATCCTGATGATCGCAGGAAGAAGTTTCTAGAACGAAACAGGTTCTTTAAAAAAAAAATTACTTCTTGACATGTCTTCTTTTTCATCATTTTCTTTTTTATTCTATTCTCAGGGCAGCTGCAGCAAGATGTCGACAGAAGAAGAAAGCATGGATTGGAAATTTAGAGAATAAAGCAGATGACCTTCAATCCCTGAATGTCAGGCTGCAGGTACGACGCAGTAATAATCATGTTTTAAACTTCTATTAATGATTCTATTAATGAACTTGCAGAATGAAGTCACCGTTTTAAAAAGTGAAGTAGCGCAGTTGAAAGGTCTCTTATTGGCTCACAAGGATTGTCCAATCACGGTGCAGCAGCAACAACAGGGAAACTTCGCCCTTGGTGCGTCTTGTCTTTTAAGATTGAAATTCCGTCAACATGAATCTCTTATTTAGAGCTTTTTCACTTCTTCTGATCGCAGTGTAATTTTTTTTCTTGCGTAATTTTCATTCGCAGCTCAGTCGCCATCACTGGAGACTCAGTCAGACTCAATATCCAGCACAAGTCAGAATGCAGCCCTTGCACTAGAGAAGTCCAACTGCAGCCCTCCTGAAACCGTAGCAACCTCAGCTTTGGCTGCCATGGCGACCAGAACCTTGACAACCAACCAAACATTCACCATTATAACCGTTCCATCAACTGAAAATTCTTGATTTTTTTTTTTTTTCAATTTTAATTTTTGTTGTGCAATATACTTGATTTTAGATCTCGTTATTAATTATGCCAATAGCAATTTGAAGACCATGTGCAGTGCATTTGCTGATTTCTGATTTTATTGGTTTATCAATTGCTGAATCCCTGTTTGCGGCCTATTATCCATGCTCACTGTGCCAAGTATCCATGTTTTTAAAACTCAAAAATCCATGTTCAGGGCCCTGAGTATCCTTGTTTGGGGCCTTTTATTAATTGCTGCATGAGTGTCTTCAAGTGGTTCATTTTGGTTGATTCTTGGTTGACAAAAATGGAGATTTTTAACAACACACCCACTATTTTACTGGTATGTTTGAAAACTTTTTTCTTTCTTTTTTAATTTTTTTGAAATTTTTGAATTTTCTGTTAAGTTTCTTATTACAGTTTGTTAATTGTTGCAAAATTTTTTAACAATGAAAATATAATTTGTGTTCAATGTCAAGGCAGTTTCTGTTTCTAGGCATAATTATATAATACAACAGAATCACTTAATTAGTAATTAATACATTTCTTGAAAACATTTCCTGATTATAATCTTCACCTAGTGTATGTACGAATAATACTATGGACTGCTTATTTGAAGATTATTCGTTATGGAAACACAAATTTTGTGTGTTAATTCTGTCATTTGTTTATCACTATCCACTCATTCATAATTATTGATGGAAATAAAAATATTATTTTGAAAATCTGCATTGTTATTCAGCTTATACGTGCTTAGTATAAATTTATTTATACTAAATATTATTAGTTATAATATTATTAATATTATTATTATACTATATTATAAAGTAATTGTGAAGTTAATGAGCTCGCGATTGAATAATTATATTCATCGTTGGCATATTAAGTACATGCACCTCTCATTGATTCAGAAGCCTCGGTCGATAGGATTCGTTTACGTAATGTACGTTAATTAAGAACTGTGTATTATGCATTTTAAATCCGGCCGTATATCTGAGCTAGACGTCTTCATATGCTGATCCATGGAATGCCTCAAACACCAATTCCGATTCTTTTCCGTTGTCACATTATAAAAGTTGTGCAACGATATTGTTTTATGTTGACAGGCTGTTTTGTTTTTTTTGGGGTTTTTTTACCAATTCTGTTCGTTTAAATCAACTCGTCGATGTCAAGGTTTTACCGCTAATCATCCCGACGCCTGTTGCGAGAAGTTCAGGAACGGAGATTGAGGTCTCGGACCTTGCTGTATCCAAGAACAGGACGCGTGGGAGGAGCCAGCCTCATATGGTGTGGGGAGGCATTTCCTTCAACGCAAATACTCCCTCCCTTCTTGGTGACTGAGGGGGACTTGACCGCAAGACGGTGCATCACAGAGTCTTGATTATCATCAAACTGTCACTCATCAGTCTCCTCTCCTTCAAGGACATCCTGAAATCTCTTGGTTTCAGCAAGATAATGTCCGTTCTCGATCCCTCGATATGGCCAGTTTACTCATCTGCAATCGAGCATCTTCTGGTCCAACTTAAGACAACCATCTTCGACGCCCTCCTCCTCCCCGCAATATTGCCGAGAACTGATTGCAGCCGCTCGCGAAGAATGGGGTAACATACTTCAAGCCAGAATCCAAACGCTCTGCAACCACATCATGCGCCGAATGTGCACGGAGTGTGTGGACGCGAGAGGTGGACGCAGTTGATATTGAATGAACCATTTTGATTTCACGTTTGACCCCTTGTCCTTGTATGAAGGAAGGTAAACCCATCTGAAAGCAGTTTGCTTTTGCTGAAATTTGGTCAATATCTGTGCAAATGAAACGTAGTGAAAACCTCGTTAAAATAAACTCTGTTCAATGGATGTTTTTGTTATAACTCAGGCGTGCGTTTCTTTTGCATCTAAGTGCATGAATATGTATTTTAATGCGAGCAGTAAGGATTAATAAATTAATAAAATAAAAAGGCAGCCAGTATATGCCTCATCAGTCAGAGTGCTGAACATCATTTTAGTCCTCCCTCGATCGTTGATACATGAATATCATATATTTTTTCACATTTATCGGTGCAGAACGATGTCATATTTGGCCATAATTATTTGAAATTGTATTGCATATTGTGACATCGAAGTTCGAATTTCCCCATCGTGTCGTGGCTTGGTGTTTCTATAATAACCAGGGGCAGTTCCTTTTCGAGCGTTCTTTGACTTGCATTCTCAAATAATACTAGTATTTTGGGTGCCATAATAATTAAATTCTTTTATAATTATACTGTAAATAATTAATTATAATTAATAATTTATGGTGCCCCTTATTTTTTTCCCTGGGTGTCAGATTGGCATATATCGTATAATATAACGATCCTTGCCCAACCGCTGCATGCATGCTGGCTACACCTGTATAGCAGCAGATCACCTAGTCTCGATCCAAGACTCCTATTGCTATCATTCCCACAGATTATGGCTACAGAATACAGCCACAGATCACCATTTGAACTATGATTGACTGATACCTCTGGTGGGGCTCATGGAACGTTAATTCAGATTATATTTTGAAATACATTTTTACAAATTCCGTCTACAAGTCTATTCTACAAGTTCCGTTAATTCTTAGGATGGCAATTGAAAGCAATTTAATTCTTTGGGTCATTTTTTGCTCTCTCGTTATTTTGCTCTAAATCAACGCAATCAAGTTTACTGCCAGAACAGTTTCTAGATCAATCGACCCTGTATAGATCAATTTAAAACAAATTTGACCCACATTGTAAATGTACATACACAATATGCCTCAAATCGATAATCCCATAATTATGACACGATGTTATGGAGGCTTTTGCTTGTTATTGGTTTAAAATGGGGTCCCCAGACAATATTATTGCACCACGCAACATGTTGCCAACTTGCCATGTAATACTTATACACCGGCGCATTCGAGCTATTTCAAGGGCTGACCAAATAATCAAATAAGAATTGCTGTTTAAGCCTAAACTTCGTGCATAGCGCAATTTTATCGCCGATTTTTTTTTTTTTTTTTTTTTTTTTTTTTTTTTTTCTACAGCGAAAACCGCGAAAATTGATGCCACAGCGTAAGGGGGTTTTTTTTTCAACAGTAGGGAGAGAGAGAGCAAGAGAGAGAGGGATCATCGTTCGTTCGATACGTAGGATCTCATACGAAGCAGCCTGTGTGCTTTTTATCACTCTTGCCTTCTTCGTGTCTTGCCTTAATTTGGAATTCCATTATGAGCATTTGCTTTGCTTGGTGATTCGATGATGACTCCATGCCCTAATTGCTCCTTGGGGCGGGGGAGGGGGGGGGCGATTCGGCGTGTGCAAATGCGCCAGCACCTGCTTGCCTGCATACATGTATGATCGTATGTAGCTCCATTGTAACTCTCACCGCCCGGTAGAACGATGTGATGCACGTGCCTCTCTGGCTTCTTCATTTAATGGATCAGAACCGGAATAATATTAAGCCCTTCCGCAAAACCCATTGGCCATTAGGCAGCTTCCCTGTTGCGTCGATTGCTGGGGTTCTTTTTATTTGCTTTTATATTTTATAATTATAAATTATTTATAATGGGCCTACATTTTAATTATTATAAAATATAGCGAAACGGAAGGCTAAGAACTGGAAGTGATATTATCCGAAATCAGTATGTCTGATCGATTAATATATCATAACGATGTAAGATGACAACATTATAAAACATTCGATTGGAATTCTTACATTTAATATGTACATGCAGAAGGTTTGAGATATGAATGAGGCACGAGTCAATCACGCTGAAATGGAATGAGATGACATGAATTGGAGTTGAGCCGTTACAATGTAATCATTATGCAGACCGGAAAATACCCCGTCGATTGCTCTTCGCTGAACGCATCCAGACATTGTCTGGTTTCCCCGGTTGCACACAGCTACGCAATATTACATGTAGACCAAGCTAATTAATGAAATTTAGGTGACAGGTAATTATCATTTGCATTTACATTATTATAATAATGTTATGTCTGGTTGTGTAGAGTGATCTCGTGACCCTTTGCGTCGTAGCTGGCCCGAGCTGAGGTCACGCCCAATTTAATTGGCTCGGGGCTTAGTTGTGAATGAATCATCGTCGAAGACACTATGTATCTGCTGCGAATATTGCAGGAGCCATGCTTCTTAGCCCAAGTACGTACCTGTTTTGTACGTAATTATCATCCTGACAACAGAATTATAGATCTTGCCGAATATACTGGTAATAATTATTAATGTATGCATGCAGGGTGGGCCACAAGTAGTTTCATCTGTTCCATGTTAACGTTCGTGGTTTTCATGCTTGGTAAGTTTAATAAAAGTTATTTCATGCTTTCATTAATTCCTTTCATTATTCCAATTTCTTTGACGTCATTGGTGCTGACTTTGGCAATCGGTGATATTCTCATTTTTGGCGCCAAACAGGACCCCGGTGCCCCGGACGATGGATGGACATCACCGAATGCATATAAGAGGGCTTCGTTCTAGCGCTATTCTTGTTTGAAAATGTTGTTGCAGTGAGTGTGATTAATGATTCCTAAACATGTATTCTTAAATCAAAACAAAGCTGAGTTTTATTGAAGCGTCAGGCAATGCTGCTGACATTACATAATGCTCGTTCGTGGCTTCATCTGATTCAGCTCACACGCCAAAAAAAATGTATGCAATCACACGACATTCGTTTAAATCTTACTCTCTCATTAAAAAATTGACGTTTAACTTGATAGCATAAATGGGCGCAGAATAAGTAATTCAATCTTAATAAGGTAGTTATTTCATAGAATAATGAGTCTTTTCTAGCCTTTTCCAGTCTATGCTTGATAAGTCTCATATCTCTTCTTTTTTTTCTAATTTTTATTTTATTTATTTATTTTTTTAATTTATTTATTCATTTATTTATTTATTTTTTTTTTGTTGATACCAGCGTTTTTTAAACATTTTTCTGAGGGACCCCGCGACCCTGGCTGGGACCCACAGTTTGAAAACCAGTGGTATAATACGAGACCCAATCTAATAAGTATTGGCTGGAACTCCGGGCCATGTAAACCTTCCACCCCTGACAGAGAAATAGACTGGCCCAACCTCCCACCCCTTCAATGCAATAAACTAAGCCTGACGCCAGACACTAAACTTAATGGATGGCTGAAAATCGCTTCCGAAGTGACGAAACAGCTCAAAATGGGAATAATTTAACCATTGGCGTTGATTCAAACCCCTGTGTATTACTAGGGGGGCTTAAAACCAACGAAATCTGAACTGGTAGTGCGAGCGAAGAGATTGAAAAGTGGGCGATAATAGGCGAGCAGAAGACGAGGTCGTTCTGCTGTCTGCCATTTTGTCGAGAAAAATGAGAATTTTTGTTTGACGAAAATGGAGATATTCTCCGTGTTGCTGAGCCTTGTCAGCCTCTTTGTGGCATCCGAAGGTGAGTTTACTCTATGTTTCGTTTGATTTCAGCGATGTTTGCCTCTAAGATACTTGCGAAATTTATTATTTATGCGCCAGACAAGCAGTCTTGAACCTGAGATATAAATAGTTCTCTCTGTCTCATGCTGTCTGCTGACTGTTTTCATTATTGTCGACCTGCGCTTCTCAAATCGAGATGTCAGAATTTTATTGGCCATATTGCACACCTGCTTGATCCACTAAAATTTGATTCAAATATCTAATCTGCCTATTATCATTATGGCATAGCAATTAGATTACTCTGTCTCATCTGTGACTCGCTGTGAGTCTGTCTCAGTGTCTGTGACAGTAATATTATATGAATATTGTTATTCATTATTATTCAAAACAAAAATTAGAATTTAATAAATGAAGTTGATTGTGGCTTGAATAAGCCTTTATCAATGTATTGTACTTATACATGTCAGTGCAATGCATACACATACAGGTCATTCCTGTGAATTGGCGAAGAAATTATTATTTTTATTTTTATTATTATTTTTATTATTATTATTATTATTATTATTATTATTATTATTATTATTATTATTATTATTATTATTATTATTATTATAGTAGATTTTCCTTTCTGAACACAGTACTTTTGAGTTTATATCAAGTAAGAGGCACTTTCGATCAGGCCTGTATTCCACAAGTGAGTAGCCGACAATTGGTTAAATTCTCATATTATATAAAGGAAAAGTGAAGGCTGTGAAGCATGTGACATGGTTATGAATATTCATGATGTCGTTTGAGTTGAAGCTGATGCCAGTGTATTCAGTGTCTACTGTTCAGTGGCTTATGGCATATTCAGGCATCACTGTGCAATTGCACTTGCCAAGTTTCCACTTGCAGGCAGCACACTGACTTGGATGTTGAAGCATGTTGCATGCAGCATGTTGAAATATGATCTTGACAAGAGATGATTCACCTAGTTTCCTGAACCTAGAAAAACTCAATTAAGTAAGGTAAACACTTGGCATCAAACTCAATTTCAACCAATCAGAGAGCAGGATTATTTGAGCTGCGGAGCTATATTTCAGCTCAGTTCAGTTGATTAAAGTTGTATTAGCATTGACTCACTACAAGTAATCAGTAATGAGTAGTATGCCTGGTATATCAGCATACACATAAAAGGAAAATGAATAACCAGTGAGCAACACCGACACACATAATAGAAAATAAAATGATTAAATAATAAATATAATAAAATGATTAAAATCTAATCTCTGTAAGTATTTGGCCTGAGTTTGACACCAAGCTTCCCATTTGATATCAAACTAAATTTGATGCCAAGCTACTTCCATAAAGTAATACTGTATACTGTAGGACAGAAAATTTTCACTATATTCTTGGTCACGATCGACCACAAACATTAGATGCCTCTGGGTCATCCTATACCAAGGTATATTTATTTTTAAATTAAGTTAAATACTTTTACTTCAGTTCTGTGTTATCTCTAAAATTCTAAAGTAAAGACTGAAGATAGCCTTCATCCTTATCTCAAGATTGTTCTGTGGCTAAGGCTCAACAGGAGTCAACTAAACATCAATCCTCAATTGTGTATACCAGTATTAGAATGGCCAGGCAGGGTGCTATGTGCTGCTGTCTATGTCAAATAATATTGATGTTTATTTCAGGTGAACTTGGAAGTTAAAATGGAAATATCATATGGAATAATTCAAACTGTCAGTTCTAAACCTGTTTCATCTAATGGTTAATAAGCTCTAAAAGAGCTGTCATTGTTCAGGGCTTATGATCTATTCATAGATTTACCATTATGTCTGGGTGTCTGTATTGAAAGTCACTTAACGATTTACAATAACAAATATTGACATCAGCCTGTCGCCCCTTTAGAGTGTAATGGACTCCACCAGTGACATCTGGTGACCTTTTGGAGTATTCTGCATTTTCTGCTGCCCTGGGGCTGCTCCGCATGTAACTGATATCTTAATGATGCACTGCATCATGTATGTCATAAGTACTTATAACAGTGATGCATGATTTTAGCTTATGTTGTGCGTGCGTGCGTGCGTGTGCGCGTGTGCAAAGGGCGTACGTGTTTAATGAAACGGAGAGAAAACAAGTTGCAAAGCAGCTGATTTATAATTAGTTGTTAATGTAATTTTTGAGAAATGTGACTCAATCGACGCGATTTGATTAGCAAGTTTGTTTCCTTATTTCTCGCATTTTCATATCCACGCGCAGATATTGTGAGTGAACTAAGTAAGCCATGTTGCTCAGGAATGGGGTTCGGGGTGTTGAAATATTGGGACTACCCGCCCCCTCCCTCGTCCGAAGGTTAGTGACATCATTCGGTTCCTAGACAACACGGACATCACTCCCTTGCAATTGCTGTTGGTTCCCGTAATGACGTCATTTCTTCCCTCTCGCCAATTTGAGTCCCTTCTCCTGTCTTGACTTTTTGAGATCTCGCAGTGCAGCTGAACTGATAAATCGGTTGCTGTGGGCTACTGTTCAAGAAGCAGCTTCGTTGAAGAAGCGGAGATCGAAGGAATTATCAAATCTGTGAGTGCGGGAAATCATCGATTTCATTTTAGGCTTCACTTTGAAGTCATTCTGGTTGGAAAGAGCACTGCGTGTTAAACCCACACAACCGCACTTATCCATCGCTCCTCGTCTGTCCGATCCGCGTGACTAAATTCACGCTGTGTAATAAAATAAGTTAATAACTGCACGTACATTCATCATAATACAATGCTATCTCTCATCACGTGACTCGCTGTTTGGGGTCAATGACCGCGCGTTGCTCGGCCGCGAACAAATTCACTCAGAACGAAGACGCCTCATTTAAATAATGATTTAATTAAGACAAACCCAGGAAGTCGGTCATTTCCGTAACCGAGTCTTATTCGAATGCGGAGTATGGTGTCGCGCTTTTGTTTCGCGTAATCTGTGCTGCCGTATGCGATTTTTTTTTTCCTCTGCGTGTCTGCTGCTTCCATCTCTCCATCGCATTGATTCAGCCTCCGCCGTCTCATGTGCGCCGTCTAGACACAACTCACTGCGCTTTCGTCGCGCGCATTCTCACTCGTGTGCACACAGCTTCATGTAATTCCAATTGGCGGCCAGACGCCGTTCGCCGGCGATTGGCTTCGCTTTATATCCAATTGATTAGTGCCGGTCTTCATGCGCTTCTGATCCCTCGTGGGGGACGACGCTATTGGCGATGTGGTAATGGTCACGTGATCTGAGGCGTTGATGAGACTACTACTAGCATATCTACTGACGTTTATGAACTTTTTCGTATGATACACCCGTGTATTTATGTATTTTCCGATTAAAATTCGGTTGATTCTGCATATTATCATAATTATGGGTTTGACTCATAGTCCTGCTGTTGTTGATAAGTGTATGGGATATGATTCAAAGCGTGATGCGTAATGGGGTTTTACGGCTCCACCCAACCCATTCGGGAAATGATTCAAAGGAATATAAATTATAGAATTATTTAAATTTAATGATAAAATTTCATTTTATAAAGCGTACAATCACGAATGTATGCTCTAGACCAGGGGTCGGCACAGGCAGGGTTTATCTAAGATTGAGGACAAGAGAAATATAGGGAAAGCACGGGACGCACCGCTAGGGGGTCTAAAGACAAGCACCAAAGTCCAAAATCTGGGCGGTTTGACAGGGATTTCCCTTACTCATAAAAATACAAATACCGCACAAACAATGAAGACACGTTTTATTTTCCCAAGACATTTAATGCATGCAATTGGTATTTGTAAATATTTCAGAGGCGACGCTTCTTCTGGCGATACCAATTACTGGCAGCTTCCCGGCAGGGAAACTCAGTTTACTATTATGGACGCCGCCAGAAAAACAAATGAGCATTATCATTATACTCGATACATTTAGGTTTTAGCTTCTTTTGAAACTAGAATTACTTCTGTAGTCACATAGTGTTGCGTCTTCATGAGTCAGAGTCCTCACAGTGGGGTGGGTGCGTCATTGGAGCCAGTTAACCATTATTATCCTTGTAACCATGCAAGGATGTCAGCCTTGGTAACATGTTGTCACATTCGTGTGGAATTAGTTACATATCAAAACATTAATCATTCAGTTGAGCGAACGGTAAATGTAGTTGCGATCACCTCTGATCGAGCCTCCTTGACTCATGCAATGTGTTTCTACGCCACAAATGAATAACTGCAATGACTCACTCAAATTTGTTGCACTCCAGCAGACAAGATAACCTGATGCTAATATTATAAATAGTAATCAGACTTAATTACATTAGTATGAAACAGCTTTCAATGTGACTTTAACTATTAAATGGCTTTGAGTTGAAAGTATAAGTGAAATAACATTACTGATCGGGGCATTTCTGCTACAGTCTTCATAGAAAACTAAATTGGGAGCCTTCTGGGGGCCGGATTTCATTGAAACTCAAAGAAGGGCCGCGGGCCGGACCCAGAGCCCTCGCGGGCCGGATCATGAAGTATAAAATCGGGTGAAATATTAATATTTGATAAAATAGAAAAAAAAACTCCTGATCACAGTACTACCTGTTGATTCGTTATCCCAGTTTTGTCACAGCAATGGACGTTCGTTATTACCCGTATTTCTTTTGGGGTATTTCCGATTCTTGTCATGGCCAGAATGCTCCCGAGTGTTTAAATATTTCACGTTTTCAATTGACCAATATTTCACGTTTTCAATATTTCTTTTCCAGCCTCCTCATCTCACTGTCACTATCTTAACCTGAAAGTTGAGCGAGAAGGAAAACATGGAGATTTCAAATATTCCGAAACGCAGGCGGCCGACCCTTTTGGCACTGTGCCAGCGGAGGGCAGCACGGAGTCTGAATCAATCAATGTGAGTCTGTTATCTAAGTATCTAAGTGTTATCTATGAATATCTATCTCCAGCACATAGCCTCTGAACTGAGCAAGCAGGGTCAAGCAGTGCTGAATGGGGTCGCTTACTGTTCTTCTGACCTGCGTTCATGCTTCAGTATGTGGAAGTACGACCACATCAACGGCACCAGGCGACCTCTCAAGCAAGGTAATCCATCTCACATGAAGGAAATAACTCTTGACCTTTTGAACTCAGGGTGCTGGAACAACCCTGATGAGCAGCGTGCCTGTGACACAGTGAGCCCCGATGCTGCCTGTGTTGGTCACCCGATCGTCAACAACTCTACTTTCTTTTGTTGTTGCCGTGGCAACCTCTGCAATGCAAATCTGACCGAAGGAACATTTGTGCTGTCGTCTGACTTCCTCGACACCAAAGACGTCTCTGGTAAGGACCCCGGCCTCACTTTGAATAGTTTTAATTTGCATAAATTTGCATAAATTTTGTCCTGCAGCGGATTATATCTCCTCCGACTACCGAACACAGACCATCACGATCGCTCTTTCATCGGTTTCCGCCCTGGCCGTGATAATCGTGATCGTGTTCCTTGTGTACCGCCTCCGCTGTGTGCCCAGGGATGCACCGAACGACCCTTTCTTCCTCGGGGAGCCTCTCAGCACCCCTCTTTTCATTATGGAAGACCTGCACACCACGCATTTAATCGCCAGTGGTCGATTCGGCACCGTTTGGAAGGGTCAGTTGAGCTCAGTGCCGGTCGCCATCAAAGTGTTCAGTCCTGCGCAAAGACAGTACTTTACAAATGAACAAGACATTCTCAACTTACCCCACATGACGCACGTCGCGCTGCCCAAATTTTACGGGGCAGGCGAGCGGGAGAGCGTGGATGGAATTCCTGAATATTTGATCGTGATGGAGTACATTGAGAGTGGTTCTCTGACTGAATACCTGCGAACTCACACGCTCGATTGGATTAAGTTGTGTCGCATGATGTATTCCGCAGCTGCCGGCTTGGCTCATCTGCATGCTGATTTCACTAAAGCAGGTCAGTTCTCAATTTAATTGTGAGCCGCACTATCACTTTTTATTTATTTTTTATATATTTTTTCTTTGTAAGTCTGTGAATGATTTTTTTTATGCGCCATTGCGCAGAACTCCTTGAAATGTGATTCAGCAAAATTCACACATTGATAGTAAAAGTGATTTTGTGAAGTTTCAAATTGGATCTCTTAGAGCTCATTGCAGCATTTATAAAACAATTTTGTGTATTGATATGTACAGAAGGACATATCGCTGTTACTGCTCTCAGGTGCAATGTTCTTACGTATTCTTGCCTAATTGTAATTATGATTTTGGCGGAGGTAGCATGAAGTTTAAGGTCATTGTGGTAATTAAAGCATTTAATTGCATAAATTAAATAATATTATTATGGTGCTGTCGAGTCTCAGAAGGAAATGTGATAATTCAGAGTATTTGTATGTTTTTAGTCAGAACGCATATTAGGCAACACTTTGCACTTTCATCGCATGAATATTTCCATGAACAAAGTTTTGTACGGAATATTTTGATTTCGCTCATGTCTGTCAATGAGAAAGTTGCATTTATTGATTAGGCAAATTATTTTGCATTATCACTGAAAGTTTTAAGGTCAAGGTCGCAGTGATTTTTCAGTTTCTAATTCGATCATTGTAATTCGATCAGCTTGTAAATTGATAATGCTAGCGACTTGTAACTTGCATTAAAAGATTCAGTGCATTAGTACGTAAAATGAAACCCGGAAGTATTACTGCTCTTAAATGCTCCGTTCTTGTGTAATCTTGCATAATAACAATTATGACTTTTTCAAATGCTGATGATATCTTGGTCGTTATGCAAGTAAAATCCATAATCCATAGCATTTATCTAGCATACACGTATACATCGTATGAAATCCCAATTTGTAAAGAGGTTGCTCCCAGTTCAAGGTCATTGTGGTAATTAATTAAAGCATTTAATTGCCTTTCCGATAACAGATATGAATTTTGTGTTTTTGCTTCTCACAAGTTGGTGGAACATGTGAATCTGCGAGTCCCAAAGAAAATTGTAGTTCGAGGTCACAGCGACTTTTAAAAGTTTTAAATTGGATCTCTTCTAGCTCAATCAAGTATATAATGAAAAAAAATTAAGCATCGTGGGCTAATATAGCCGCCATACATTTCATTGTACATTGATAACTTCTTTCAAAATTTTCCTTGATCACATCTCTTGATTTTTTTTTTTTTTTTTTTCTCCTATGTCGTCAGAAATGCTTTTCTCATGATCTGCGGAATTCCTTTTGTGAATTTTGGAGTTGCTGTGAAGTGTTTTGGTTTCTGTTGTTTTTTTTTTTCTCTTCATATTATTATGCTGAGGAATCTGAAATTATTCATTCACGTACCTTTATATTCATTTGAACACCTTTGAGCTTCTGAATGGCAGTTTCAACTTGAGAGATTTTAGTACTCTGTCTCCATGGAAGAAGCAAGAAATGATGTAAATTCCCTCAATTTTTACCTTTTTGGATTTTGTTCAGCCTTATTTCCAGGACAACTCAATGACCTCTTGACCTTTGCGTCTCTCCTCAGACAAAAGCAAACCTGCCATCGCTCACCGAGACTTCAACTCGCGCAACATCATGGTGAAGGCAGACCTCTCTTGCTGCCTTGTGGATTTTGGCTTCGCAACACGAATAGACGGATGCCACTTTTACAGAAACGGCCAAGAAGAGAACGCGGAACAAACCTCTCTCTCAGATGTAAGTTATACTGATTTATTCATCGCATGTAATTAACCGAGGTCCCTGTTAGGTGGGCACCGTGCGTTACATGTCTCCGGAGGTTCTGGAAGGAGCTGTAAACCTGCGCGACTGTGAGGCGTCTCTCAAGCAGATTGACGTCTATGCGCTGGGTCTAGTCATCTGGGAGATGGCCATGAGGTGCACTGACCTCTTCCAAGGTATGCAAATCGGCCTCGTTAATTACTCATGCATAATTATCATAATTTATGCATGTCTTGTGTAGGTCTTACTACCCCAGAGTATCAATTGCCATTCCAAGCTGAACTCGGTCTGCACCCGTCGTTTGAGCAGATGCAAGTTTGGGTGTCGCGCAACAAGCAGCGCCCCCCTTTCCCCGACATCTGGAAGGACACCAACCAAGTGGGTTTATAATTTATGCTAATTATATGCTAATTATATGCTAATTGCATGCAGGCTATCCGTGCCTTGAAGGAGACGATTGAGGATTGCTGGGATCAGGACGCGGAGGCCAGACTGACCGCCATGTGTGTGGAGGAGCGGGCCCTCGATATGACCACTCTCTGGGAGAACAGGCACAAAGGTACTCCAGCCACTCATCGCTGACTTTTGCATTCTATAAAATGTGGAAATTTCTCTTGGTGGCTTATTTATTTTCTTATTTTCCCGGTTCTCTTCCCAGGGTTGACGCCAACGATCACCTCACTTGGTGACTTGGAAGAGAAGGGAATAATCCAGCGCAATTTGACGTCCGTGGAGCCCCCGCCCCCCGTCGTTCCGCCCAATCTCCCCGAAGCCAACCAGCGAATTGACCAAGAGCGGCGCCCCCTGGAGTCATCGCTGAGCACCTCGACCGTGGAGACGATGATCCTGTCGCCAGACGATTCCGGCGTTGTTCCCGTCCAGCACCGGAATCTCATCTACGGCCGGCCTCCCCAGATGATGATGCAGCAGCATCAAGGCCAGAACCCAACAGTCGCTCGCAACACACACAAGCACAGTGACGAAGAACTATCCGTGCAGGGCAACTGCCTCGTGCCCAGAGGAGCAGCCGTCCCGAGCAACATCAACAGTGATGATTTGATCAGTGCTTTTGCTGACACTTGGGAAAACTCATTGCTGCCGAATGAGTTAACGAGGGCGCCACTAGCAGAGGCTGTGCGGCCGAAGCAGCCAAACGTCCCAAAGTTCAACTTTAAGCGTAAGAACGGTTTCATGAGTTTGTTTAAGCGGCATAAAAATGCAGCTGGAGCAGCGCAGAAAGAGCAGCTCATGTCGAATTACTCGGATGAAGTCGGCAAGTCGAATTTAGCGCCGAGGGGCACAGAAGTGTGCATCGTTAACGGGGCCCCCATCGTGCGACCAACGACTCTGAACGTGGACGCTCCGGATTTAGCTCTCACTCGCTCTCTCAGTCAGGAGAACGTCACCACACTGAAGACCCCGGTTACCACGGAAACGGCCGCCATGTCAACAGAGGACTGGCGCCTGGAGTCGCAACAGCGAAATTTATTCCATCCTGAAACATCGTCTTCGAACGCATCTTTTGCGCTGTAACAAGGGCTCACTTATTTTTTTAATTTTTTTTTTTATTTTTATTTTTTTCAGGTTGTTAATGATTGAGGGGAGCAATTACTTGGTTCTCCCTTAAAATGCTGTGAGGTGCTCTTCTGCTTATTAGTTTTGGTTACGTTATTTTCTCTTTACTCACAAATCTGTTATTCTTCTCTTTTTTCTTTTTTTTTCTTCTTTTTTTTACAATGCTTTGAAGTCTAAATTCACCAAAAAATGTGTTTAAATATAATGAGGGTGTGAATGCCATCTTGAATCGTGTGTAACATGTTAAACATGCACACTATTTAAATTATATGCACATATATTATGATAATTAGTTTGAAAAAAAAATCAGAACATTTTAACATCTAAATCATCATTAAAATGGATTATTTTCTTTCTTTTTTTTTCCATATTTTTTTTCCTCGCGTCTCCAAGGCAACTTATTTAAACTAGTCCTTCATTTGTTAATTTGTGTGTTTATGTTCGAGATTTTTGCAATTTTCCCTGAACACAAATTGTTGTATACTTAATGAGCACAAATTGAGTACTTGGTTTTTTTATTTTTTTTATCCTCCCATGCCATGGGAAAATAATACTTATATCAGAATTGCTTCCGATATGAGGCATAAAATGATATTGCTTCCGCATTCAAATCGCTTAAAAAGGAAGAGCTGCAACTGCATAGGAGTTGGGTCTTTTTTTTTTTTTTTTTTTCTTTTTTCCAAGTCCCTGTTCGAATGTCATGTGATTTGGAATATGCACAAATGAGGTGTTATTTTTTTTTTTTAATCGCCATTTCTCTGTTGTCGAATGTGTTTTCATTTTATGAAAATAAAGTTTTTATTGTATATCAGGAACTGATGTTTCCTTCAAAAATATTGGTGGCCATGTGATTACTGATCTATCATCATCATTCATGTTTGTGTGATATATTTAAAATAGTTAAGAACCGCATGGCAGACTTGTGTATATGAGTACCGACAAGGTACAAAGACAAAGCCCAACACACAGATGGTTGCCCCTCAGTCTGCTTGAGAGGTGGGTCATGATAACTCAGTGACTGCATGTAGCTTTATACGTTATGATTCGTGATGCGAGTTAGTTCGTAGGGTCAACGCACTATCACTTGTCCATGCAAATACACCGCCAAAATGAGTCTTTATGTACTCCTATGTTAACGATTTCAATGCTTTTCAATGGCACTGAATTTTGAGTGTTCAAAACAGGTTGCAGTGTAAAAACCACCAAAAATATAAGAAATAATTTTATGCTGTTGCGAATTCCTAAAATTTCCTATCATTTCTATTCCAATTTCATCAACTTTGATTTATTTCAATAGAGTCCAACCAATATTCAGCGATATTTTCGCACTACAAGTCATGCACATAATATTGCATGGATATGGAGAATAATTAGTATGTTAAGGTGGTCAACTAGCTCCAACGATGAATAAATGATATTCTACCTAAAGTCAGCAACTGTCATTGTTCTCAGAACTACATGGACATAATTATTATACGTACAAAACAGTAGAAAATTAATAGATGCAGAATTATAGACATGTGAATAACACTGATATTATATCATTGAATTTGATATATCATTAACTGAAAAGGGGACTAAGTGAGAAGTATCTGCAGTCTATAAGAATCGTGCGCACAGCAACCAATCAGCCTATGAAGTATATCTTAACTTAGCCTACAAATTAGCCTTGTTGTTAGAATAGAAAATAAGAATGCCCTCAGATAAAGTATGCTAGCATCTCCGATGATTTATTTTAAAATTGTGTAATGTAATGGAAAAAGAAAATTATGAATAATGATGTAAAAAGAGAAACTAAACATTTTGAGAATGATTTATTAATGATATGCATGAACATTTTGCATAGAGAGAGAGAGAGAGAGATGCGTAGAGGAAAAAGAAATGAGTTGTAACAAAATTCAAATATTTGAATGGACCAATCACAACGCACAGTTTTGATTGCTGGATAATTTGATTACATAAAAAGAATAATCCTGAGAAGGGATGAAAAAAAAAAAAATTATAATAATAAAAAGAGGCATTATTTTCAGTGATTAAGTAAAAGAAATATGGGAATTATTCCTAATGCTGTGTTATACAACCAGTTGCTATAGAAATAACCGGTTGACATGGCAACGAATCTAACAAATCAACATATATTCAAACAAATTAAGTTTCTTAGGCGACATATCACAACATGTTGAAAAACATTTCCACCTATCATTGAGATGTTAATTAGCAAGAAATTTGTTCGTTAAAGAATAATTAAAAACATTGTTGATCATTTCATAGCTCTTCCTTTTCCTTCTTGTCCAACTGTGGAGGACTTTTGAGATAATTAGCAAAATCTTCAGCTGTTCTACCGCCATTGTAATCAGCGACATAAATGCCCCGATTGTAGTATTTAAAAGACGGATATCCTGAGATCTTGGCTTCCTCGCATGCGGCTGCAGAGAAATGAATATTCATGAGCCACAAAATGTTGAATATTCATCAGCTGATCCGCATGATAAAATATGTGATTCAAAATTTTCGATTTTTTTTATTGCTAATTTGCATAATATTCAAATGAGGACTGACCCTTGTTGGCGATGCAGTTGACGGCAGCGATGTGCTTGTCGCTCTCGTCAATCAGCAACTCTGCTGCTTCGGTGAAAGCGGGTTTTGCCGCTTTGCAATGGCCACACCAGGGGGCGTAGAACATCACAAGCACATCTGCACTAGACGTCAAAAAAGACTGCATGGTGTTTGACGTCAAGTGCTCCACCTCATTCTGCTCATCAGACCACTCAAGCTCAGGTCCCGGGCTGAGAATATTGATGAATTGATTGAATGATGGTGATTTGGTGAACCAATAGAGGAACTCACTTCTCCATGAAGGTCACAAACTCTTTAGTATTCCTCTGTTTGCTGTAATCCATAACAAATGCGCCATCCCTTTTGAACAACCAATTAGCACAAATACAGTAATCAATAAATAAATCAACACTCACTTGAAATATTTCACTGCAAAAAAAAAAAAAAAAAAAGAATTAAATATAAATTTTAAATTTCATTTTCCAACGGAAGGATGTAACTCACAAGTGGGGTATCCCTTTACTTCATATCTGCTAGCTAAATCTGGATGTGCAGTAGCGTCAACAGCCGCAAGGGCACCAGGCTTCTGTACACAAACGCAATCAGCATTAATTATTCCACACGATGTAAACTGACATTATTTTCTTTGAGCAATTGAGCGGCTTCTGCGTAGGCTGGCTTCATTGATTTGCAATGGCCGCACCCTGCAAATCAGAGACGAAAAATTGGCAAGTCATTAAAAATTGAATAGATTTAGAATTTTGCTTACAAGGAGCATAAAACATGACTAGGGTCGAAGGATTTTCTGACAAAAATTGAGCAAAGTTGGCAGTGGTCAAGTGATGGACGTTCTCATGGCCAGGGGCATCGGCCCACATGTCCAGGGGGTTGGCTGCGGGGGGAGGGGAGACCTTAGGGGGGTTCTGGGGGTCCTTCATGAAAGCAATGAAATCTGGCTCCTGAAGAGGAATACAAATGAGGACGTGACAATGGATGGTGAATCCTGACCTTGCGACCTCCTGTGTACTTGAAGTCATCCTTGCCGTAGGAGAAGTACCTGAACGTGGGGTAGCCACTGACGTCGTACTTGGTGCACAGATCCTTGGTTTTCGTGCAATCGACAGCCGCGAACGCAACTTTTGATTCATCTTTGAAAGAATCGGCGGCTGATGTGAATTCCGGCTTGGTGGCCTTGCAGTGCCCACACCCTGAAATAGATTATGCAGAGATGAATCCATAATCATATGTTCAAAAAAAAACACCTAAAATGTACCATAAATTGACATGCAGAGAAATACTAGAGGTAGCAAAGAGAGAGAGAGAGAGGTAGAGGTACCCACACGGTGCGTAGAACATGACCAGTGTGTGCTTCTTTTTCTTGGTGAACGAGCGGAAGTTCTCGTCAGTCAAATGATTCACTTCGCTTTCCACCTCGCTCCACTCTGGCTCAGGGGGCGGGGGAGGTGGGGGCTCCTTAGGACTGAAAAAAAAGAAAAAAAAGAAAAAAAAAAGGGCCCTGAACATGGATACAAAAGCCACGCATGACTCACTCTTTCATGAATTCCACAATCTTGTCAGCCGTGCGTTCGTTCACCTTGAATGCCTCTTCTCCGTCCCTGAACAAACAAACCGTGAGAGAATAAGACATCACGCAAAACCTTCTCCTCACTTGAAGTAAATGACGGTAGGGAATCCCTTGACGCCATATTTGCCAGCCAGCTCCTGGGCCTTGGTTGCATCCACGGCAGCCAGCGCCCCCTCAACCCCGTCCTCCTTCATGGCCGCTGCCGCCTGCACGTACTCCGGCTTCATATTCTTACAGTGACCGCACCCTTTGGAAACGCTGTTAGCACTGCAAACACGGATGCATGTGACCTACATGGGGCGTAGAACATGACCAGAACGCTGGGGTTGGCGGTCAAGAATTCATCAAAGGTGTCGTCCAGAAGATGGTGCACGTCACTCTCCTCGTCAGACCATTCGGCCTCCTTCTCTGGCTCCTTGGGTTCCTGTGGGCTGAACAGATTATGTTAATGAGGACAGAATGGAATATCAGGCCAGGAACATGGATTATGCGCTATTCATTAAGGCCCTCAAACATGGATGAATACTCACTCTTTCATCCAACTGACGATTCCGTTTTGGTCATTTTTACCTCCGTACTTCATTTTTGGTTTTCCTTTCCTTCAGAAACAAAAATGAGGAAATGGCAAACTAAATGGGATTGGTGTCTCACTCTATGTAATGCAGCGTGGGATATCCCGAAACATTAAAGTCCACTTTTAAAGGGTTGAATTCTGGCTTGTCAGCGTTGATCCCAACCAGGACCTAAAACATGGATAACAAAAATGTTAGCTATGAATATGGATGGGAGAAGTTCCAGGAGGCCCTGAACATGTATACATACCGCTTGACCCTTGAGTTCAGTGGCAGCAGCTGCGTAGTCCGGTTTCAACCGCTTGCAATGACCACACCCTGTTTAGAATTTAAAAATAATTCACACATTAAAATTAAGAGTATTTCACCCACATGGAGCGTAGAACATGACAAGCATCGGCCTCTTCTCTTTCTTCATTAAAGATGAATAAGCCTGTGGATGGCATCAAAAAAAGCTCATGATCAAAAGTACATTTCATATGGCAAGGCCCCGAACAGGGCTCCAAAAATGGATGACTTCTGAGAGGATGGATATAAAGGCCCCAGAACCTGGATAGCCATAAATACCTTCATAGTTTCAATGTGAACAACATCCGTTGCGGTGGAATCTTCATTCCACGGAATATCCCCAGTAGGATCGCGTAAAAAGTTAGACATTGACTGAAAACGAGATTTAACCATAAGCCACGCCCATGAGGGGAAGATCAGCGACACAAACCTCAACGGTGTATTTTCGTTCATAATCTGTGTTGAATTCGCCATCCCTGCAAAACAGCAAAGTGTAATTTAGCACAAGCTAAAAATCAAAGATTGAAATCTAACTTGTAGTGCTTGAGTGCGAGTTTAGCCGGCGAAGCTTTCATTTTCTTGCACAGTTTCTTTCCTTCCCTTGAAAAGACAGAATCAAAGAATTAAGAGAAAATAGGCCAGTGAAAAAAAAAACAAAATAAATAATAAGCCCTAGAGATCCAGGGTATGTCCTTACGTGCAGTCAACCAACACGAGGGTCGCCTGTCCAAGCATCTCCTTGGCAACGCCTTCATACAGCTTCATTTCGGACGATGCCGCTTTCTCTGCAGGGTCAAAGGTAGCTTAAAGGTCATGAACCTAATTAATGTCACTTACCATTCTTGGCGAATATGACGAGAACATTGTTGTGGGTGCGGAGGATTTTCTTGAAATCCTTCAATTCAGTCACCCTCTGCACGCTGCTGGAAGCGAGTTCCACTGTTGGCACGATGGCCTGAGGAAGAGGAGGAAGAGGAGAGAGGGAATTAAAGCAGGTTCAACTGCCATATTTGTCATGAAAGTAGGTACTGCTTTTCAACACAATGCAATGAGTCATTCCATCATCTGTAGTGAACATGTAGTATGAGGCACTAATCTATGTTGCTGCAGTGATGAGTTGATAGGATATGACCGACATACTTTCAAAAGACGCTTTGAGGCTAGGATATTTGATCATATTTCTCTGTGGCCTGAGGCAGAACTCAAGTTACTCAACACAATACAGAGTATCGCTAAAGCCCCTGAGAGAGGATAAATCTAATTCCTCAATTAAAATGATAGTAAATCAATTGAAATGACATTCATATTGATGCAATCGAATTAATTATGACCTGTGGTGACAAGCGCTTATAAAACAGATGGATTTGTTAACTTAATATTGATTTTCTATTGTAAGCATGCACAACAACATAAATATTTAACAGATGCTACATGTTCATAAAGGAAACGCTTGCAAATCAATAAAATGAGACATGAAAAACAAATTGAAAAATCAACCTGGAATATCAATCATAAAGAGGTGACTCATTCACCCATTGCTGTTTAATTATCTCGCCACGGCTCCATCTTGGTCATACGACTGATCTCAACATGACAGGTATAATTATCATTAGTCCACTCCTATGATTTATATTGTAACAAAATAATTCTGAGGAAAACACCGTTAGGCTTCGAAATAATAAACTTTATACAGCGCAGATACCTGCCAATTCCCCCAGGTAACTGTTAGGTCCTCTTCTGATCTTCAATTAAAAATTAATACTTGAGTTACTACATCTTCAGAAGAGGTATCATAGTATGCTATACTATTTCTTTAATACGCTTGAACATGGTTATAATCGACAAGAAACTCATCTTCACCTTCATCGTATTCCGTGCTGGTGCAATCGGATAGACGGATAGTGCTTGCGAGGTGTGTGGTCAGAGATCGAATAACGTCTCATACCAGGTAAGTTAATCTTCACTAATAATTGCATGTTTCTTCTCTTCTCATGTAAAGCATAGAAAGATGACGATACAGGATAATAGTAGAGATAATAGTAGAGAGGTGGCGGCATACACAAATCGCTAACTTTCCCCCAAAAAACACATATTCCATTTTTATCTCTATACCCCAAAAAATCATAGTGCCCTTTATAGAGCAACCGGGGGACCTTCCCCCCAATTGTAATCTCGTTCCAAAACTCTATATTAATACTGGTAATTACTAATTAGTAATTCATCCCCACAGATTATGGCTACAGAATAATGAGAATGCAGCTAGTGAGCTACCACAATTGCAGAACTTGGGGTCCGGGTTGATTCGGCAAGGGCTCCATTATTGGGAATGATTCATAAAGGAAAAAATCTATAAATTCAAAGAGAAAGGTTAGAAAAATTTAGCTTAGCAAAAACAACCAGCTCGCTAGGTTGTTTTTCCTCCCTCATTATCTCAAAACAAAACTTTCAGTTTCGTAGTAATCGAAGTGTCAAACAGCAAACTGGCCGAATTGCAGAAAGTAAAGGTGCCTATAGGAAAATTAATCACTCATAAATTAGATTACATAATCAAGATACAAATTCAACATAAAAAAGTAGCAATCAAGGAATATTTATCTCCTTTCTTACCAAAAACCCCACGAACAGAATCAACTTCATCGCTCGCTTTGCCACGTTCGTTCAGCAGCCACAAACTTCCGGCATGCGTCATTCATTGCATTGCAATAACATCGAGGGTGATTAAATAACTTGAATCGATGATTCTCGCTCTCTTTGGCTCCCTGGGCGAACGTAGAAGTGGTCAGTGCTCGGATTTTAGAAGACTTTGTGTCATGATTGAGATATTGTCGGGGTATATGATATGACGTGATATAATATGTGAACAGTCGCGTTCCTGCTTGCTGGCCTCTCTGTTTCATCGATATGCCCCCTCCTGCCCCCAGACCACTTGACCAAGAAATGTGCTTTGTTCTCAAAGAACATCAACTTCAAAAATCTCGAAAACTGGATCTCATCATACTAGTATACCGACTTAAAGATTATGAAGCGCACTCTCAAGAAAAGAGGCTAGCCAAAGATGCAGAAGCCTTCAAAGCCATGTGCCAAGCCATAAACCAGAACAGTGCTGTAGATATGATTGCAAAACTGACTTATTGGTGGCTCCCCAGTGCACACAAAAATTAAAATTGCTATCCTATTCTCTGTCTTACTTATTCCAGTTGCCCCTTGGATGAATCCCACGCTATTAAAATGAAATCAGAACAGCAATGATGGACAGGAGTGCCTTCATATTCCGATCAACTTTATCAATTTTCGTTTCTGGTCTGTTAAAGATGCACGAGACATATTAAAGAGGACCTCTGGTTGTTTTGAACCATTAACGGATGATAGAGGATTCACCCCAAAAGACAAATACGCCTTTTGACTGACATATTTTAGACAATACACTTGCTGTGGGCTAATTCCTAGACACATCGAATTTGAGAGGTTCAAAATCTCGCTTTCTTCTTGCGTTCGATTTCATACCGTCGTGACGGCATAAAGGTATTTCTCCTATTGTTAACAATGGGAGCCGTTGAGTGAGCAAATCTTTCAGCATTTTTCATAAAAGAAATCTCACACTCATCTCGTTTCAAGCTATTCTGCTTAAACAAAAAATTCGTATTTTAATTTGTCTTAAATATCATTCGCAGTTGGCCAAATTTTTCGAAAATGGTTTCTCGTCATCCAATAAAGCCTACAGAACCGATCTAAAAAGGTTCCAAAATGAACAAAGGTCCTCTTTAACTATGTCAGCCATATGAAAAACCAGAACAGTAAGCGAGATGCCTTGTTCCTGGTTAAGGTCATTGATACTAGATCCCGAATTGTCAGTGCTTTGCTAAGGGAAGTCAGATGCACCACTATGGGGTTGAGGAGAGATGAGTTTCTCCTTGCTTTCATGAGACCGCTTTGCATTCACGAGATTCTCTCTACATAAAGAATGACCAACCATTTCGACCGATCCACCTGATTTTGGACAATTATGCACTATGGTTAGTAGCAAACAAACCTTTAATTCTATACACTAATATTTAGTTAATAAGATACTGTAGTACAGGAACTTTTTGAGTTGCATGAAATTTTGGCTATATTCACGATCACGATCGACAGCAAAAATTAGATGCCCGCAAAATCCATTTTTGGTGATTTTATAATATGACCCTACCCTTGACCACTGAAATATAGGTGCCACAAATAAAGGCCTGAACCAAGTGAAATTTGCAGTCTGTGGAAACTTCCTGTTCTACAGTATTTTATGTTCTTTAATAACTCATTCATTCAAATTCTGATACATCTATGATCTTATCTTATATTACATAGGAATAATGTAAATAAATAATGTACCGATTTTTATTCTCCAAAAGAAATTGAGCATGCAAAGGAGCTGTTACATAACGCATGCAGTCAATCTCGATCAGATCTCGAGCGCTTGCGTCCCAGCAATAGACCTAAAAAAGCCCAGTCTGACATGACAGATATTTTACAATTGGTGCATGAAATGGGCACTGATGTCCCTTGTTTTGTCGCTGTCAATCTGGCGAAATTGCCAGTATTGGGCATGGAAAACATTAATCTTGCTGCGATGGTTGCAGACATCGTTTCTCTCAAAAAGCAAATGGCAGAGCTGAAATGTTTCGTTCAGCAAATCGACACTTTTGAGAGTAATTGTTCCCCACTGTTGCTACTGTTGCTGCACCTCACATTATGAATCCCCCACTCGACGAGTCACCCACCTTGAACGACAGTGACTCAGAAACTGACGAAACTTTTCCAAAAACCATTGATTCATGCGTCATTCAACCGAATGCAAACACTGACATCGCCGTGAATGAATCTCACAGGGAAGCACTCTCTGCTCCTGCCTCTCAAACTCTCTCCTCTGGACAGCAGCAACAGCAGCAAGCAGCTGATCAATTGACCAGTTATGTGGACGCAGTGAATCAAGATGAGCCTTTCTCTGTAGTGCCGCCAAAGAGGCAGCACAAGCAGAAAGCAAGTTCATCTGGTCAACGTGCTGCCTCCAACCCACTGTGTGGTCGTCGCACCAATAGCACTCACCGTGCTTCCCATGAATACGTTGTAATTGGCAGTGGAACGCAGACCAGATCTCTAAAAGCAGCAAAACATAATTCTTCAACTAGTAACTCTGATGGCATATTCGTGTCCCGCTTACGAGCTGGGACCACGTTTAATGATATGAGGGATCACCTGTTTCACCATGCTGGTCTCCGTTTAAAATATGTGCCGATCTGCTCCAGAAATGACCATCTATATGCCTCGTTCAGAATTGTATGCAATGCAGGTGAAATGAAACGCCTTGTCGTGCCTGAGATGTGGCCTAAGGGTGTCATCGCGAGGAAGTTCGTGTCAAAATAATTTCAATACCGAATTGTACTTTGTTGCATGTCCTAATGTGATGCTAGTTGTAATTCTCATTATGAATCTACATCCCCAACAAAAAGCAACTGTTCGTGTAACCAGTTTTAATTGCAAGAATGTCAAAAGCTCAATGCCTGACGTATATACTATGTGTTGCAGCAAAGACAAAGTATTTCTACAGGAGATTGCATATGATGTGTTATCCTCAGACCACTTCCCGCTTGCGATGTCCTTTGAGCTGCTGACCAGTGAGCTGTCTGGGCCTGAGCCTGTGCGGAGCACCACAATTCGTGCCAATACCGCTTCCTTGGAACGTGCCACTAAGTCGGACATCAAGGCATATCATCGACGATGCTTACCTTTGCTCTCGTCCATTGCGATCCCGCATGTGGCTCTCCTGTGGTCTGATGCCCAGTGCGACAACATCAGCCATAGAGAGGCCATCAGCAAATTATATAGAGATATAACGAATGCCATGCTGACGTCATCAGCTGCAAGTATTCAGACCAAAACGTCAACAAAGACACAAACCGGTGCCTGGGTGGAACGAGTTTGTAAAGAAACACCATGCAGCAGCGAGACTTTCATTTACCATGTGGGTTAGTGCTGGAAAGCGGCGCCAGGGGTCACTGCACGAACAGATGTCACGGGATCGAGTTCGCTTTAATTATGGTCTTCGCCGTTGTTTAGCGCAATGAAGCACAAATTAAGGCGGACAAGCTGGCCGAATCATTCCTTCCCCTGGACAATACCGCATTCTGGAAAGAAGTGCAAACCCAATCGCTGAGGAGTACTCCTTTGGTGGCCTCAGTAAACGGTACATCCGGTGAGGACGCCATCGCCAACATGTGGGCAAAACATTACGGCGAGATTCTCAATGCGAGCGATACGGACACAAGCCAAAAACAAGTAATTAAAGAGTTACATGCAGCTTATGAGAACGCCGTCAGTGAAGGATCATTGAATAACTCGCTCTTCATCCCAAGAGAGGTGGAGAAAAGTATATCAAAAATGAAGAGAGGGAAAGCAGCAGCTAACGATGGTCTCTGTGCAGAACACCTCATTTATGCTCCCTCACAAATACATGTTTTATTAATGGTGTCTTTTAATTTATCTCTTACTCATAATTACTTGCCTCCATTTGTTACTGAATCTACTAGTATTCCTATTTTAAAAGATAAATCGGGAAATGGCTGGGATATCGGTAATTATAGGCCCATTGCCCTGTCTTCTGCAATTACCAAGGTCTTAGAAAGTTAAAAAAAACTTAAAACGTAAATTCCTTTCAAATATTGAGTCCTGACTTCTAACCTTCTATTCTCCTCTCCTACCTCCCAACTCTCTTTCTCTCTTCCTTCTCCTCCCATCTTTTTCTGGGGTTTTTTTTATCATCCATTCTTCTTTTCTATATTATAATTTGACTTGTTTGGCATTCAGATTTATAAACACATTAAGTAAATTACATCTGTAATAGTACATACATGAGGGCCCATACTCCATCTGGGGTCTGCCTTTTTTGGCCAATTTATATTTAATTATCTGTAAAAGTTATCAAATTTGTATCTACTTATTATTTTTTTGGTGCCAATAAACTCCTTTTGACTTTGACGTTGACTTTTGATTTTATGTGAAGCCCCATCTTTTTTGTCTTCTTCTGACCACCAATTTGGTTTCAAAAGTCACCACTCTACTGATATGTGCGTTTATGCCCTTAAAGAAATTGTCCGATATTACCTTTTGCAATCTACTCCCGTTTTTGCTTGCTTTATGGATGCATCTAAGGCTTTTGATAAGCTCAATTATTTTACATTGTTTGAAAAACTTTTAAAACGCAAAATGCCTGTTCTTATTATTCGTATACTTTTTTACTGGTATTGTACACAGCAAATCGGGGTGAAATGGGGCAGCGCAATGTCAAATTATTTCAATGTTTCAAAGGGTGTACGGCAGGGCGGAGTGCTGTCTCCTGTTCTTTTTAATATTTATGTGGATGATCTGAGTTTAATGCTACGTGACAGTCGTATTGGTTGTTTTGTTCGTGAGTCTATCTGTAATCATCTTTTTTACGCAGTTGACCTTGTTTTATTGAACCCTTCCGAAAAAGGCCTACAAAATCTGTTAAACCTTTGTTCTAATTATAGCATATCCCATGACATTACTTTTAATCCTAAGAAAACGGTATGCATGCTTTTTAAACCTCGAGCCTCCACATTTAAGAGGCATTGCAAAGTTTCCCTCGGTGGTAATGTTTTAAGTGTTACACCGTCATGTAAATACCTGGGAGTTTTTATTTCAGATGACTGTTTGAAAAATACTGACCTTGCAAGGCAGTTAAGGTCTTTTTATGTATAGAGCAATTATTTATCCAGATATTATAGTGCCTGCACTCCAGCTGTTAAGTGCTCACTTTTTACAACCTTCTGTGGTAACATATATTCTGACCACTGTTGGTCTATTTTTAAGAAATCGGCCATGAGGAAATTGACGATTGCTCTTAACAACTCATTTCGTCGCTTCATGTTTTACTCTCGGTTTTGTAGTGCCAGTGGAATGTTTGCATTTAACCATGTTAAATCTCTTAATGAAATTCTTAGACATGGTATTTTTAACTTCCAGAAGCGAATTTTAAACTCCAGCAAAAATCTTATTTGTTCAATTTTATCGTGTACTGTCTTTAATTCATCTTTTTTGTCATCATTGGAAGTCTGTTTCATTTATAAATTGATGTGATGCATTGCTTATTTATTATTTTTTATTTTTATTTTCATCATATTTATTTATTTCATTATCATATGCATGTATATGGATTTCAGTCTGAAATAAACTATTATTATTATTATTATTATTATTATTATTATTATTATTATTATTATTATTATTATTATTATTATTATTATTATTATTATTATTATGTGTTAAAGTATTCATGCATGATAAAATGCTGAACCTCGCCGAACTAGCTAATACAAACAATACTGAATTCAGCTGTTAAGAACGAAAATTTCTGGGAAGCGTATTCTAGTAATGACTCATGGTCATCAGAGGCCATGTAAGTTATGGTCATTTCATATAATTATGTGTACTTTTTTTCTTTTTCTCAAAATGGCAGACGAGGCGGCCGCCTCGACCGCCCTGCAGGGTGGGATCGGTTAGTAAAATGAGCCTCGTGCACTTACGGAAAAGATTAGATAGCTATGAATGATTAGTCCTCGATAATATTTCTAAGTAAACAATCAATAAAACACTCTTCGTGGCCACGCTAGACCCTTTATACTGTCGAATATTAGCATAAGCAAATAACTCAGTGACATTAAAATGTGTATGCACACCAAGGAAACCAAATGCAACGATCAAATGTGGTTCAAACTTGAGTTTAAATTTGATTGTATGAGTTCAAGGGTCAACTCTTGTCCTTCATCTCATAGAGTATTGACATTTGGCTTTCATTTTGTATCCAATAATTTGTAAGGCTAGTAGTCAACTGTATTTTAAGGTGAATAATGTTTGCTATTATTGTGGACGAAATAAGTGTATAATTGTTATCAAAGGACGACTGAAATACTATTTTGTATCTTTCGGTCTTGATCGAGAAAGTCACTTTGAGGATACAAAATGGCTGATATAAGAGTTTGTCGATACTCTACAAATGAAGTCGCTTTTTGGGAAAGATGGCGGACGAAGACGTCAGTTATCGAGATGATTTGTCAGCTCATGACACGATAGACATCCACGATGATGACAGTCAGATGCCTAAAAGGGTGTGTGTAACCGAAATATTCCCTACATTTTGTTTGGTTGTAATCTTGATCATCATAAGATGATCATGATGAGTGAGAGGTGGGCGTTACTGTTGGCAAGTGACAAGTGAAAGTGTTGCTCTACTACTACTAGTACTAGTACTAGTCTTACTTAGTAAAGACTCTTACTCTGTTACTAGTCTTACTATTACTCTTAGTAGTTAGTAGTCACTTGTGACTTGCTATTGAATACTATTGGTAATGCTAAGTGGCTGGTTAGTAGTTAGTCTACTACGAACTAACTACTAAGTAAGTTTCTGAGTACCAAGTTGCTAGTCACTAGTCAGTAAGTCACAATCATGTACTCCGGTACTGAGTGGATTTGCATATAATATATTGCTAATGTTACCAGTCTAGTGTCTGGTTGTGAATCTACCATGAATATATCACTATCATAGTTCATACTATGACTACGTTTGAGCATAGAGGAAAAATAAGAGAGTGGATGTGTGGGTAAAAGCCTATGGGCCAATGGTGGTGATGTCTCTCGGCTTGAGAGCAAATTTTCTTAATTGCAGGCGGCTAGGCTCGAGCGCCAGTTCCCGCTTAAGATGTGCTGCCCTTTACCTGGCTGAAAAATGACAGAACATTGCTGTTAACATGGCCATATATATCTATTTACTCCTTGTTATCAAAAAGGTTTTCATTTGTTAGGCAATTACTAGAGCTGTCTCCACGCCACAGGGAGTATTTGTTGTGTAAGTAAATCATTAGTTACGCTTGTTATATCATCGGCCACCCCTATTAAGAAGAGTCAGCCTGCATTATCGCTTCATCGAGTGGTGAGGCGAGTTTGCTGATAAGGAGCTTAACAAATGCTTTTTAATTACTCAACAACTGGATTTGACGTGAGACAGCAAGCAATAGCTTAAAAAACGAAAACGTTTCTGATCATGTTTCACAAAAGTCTAATAACTCTGCAATGATTTGATTTGGAATTTCATATTCTGGTTGGTTGCGTGTCTATACTTTGGAAATATTCACCAAACAAAATTTTTAAAATTCACCCAACAATAATTCATGAATGAGGAATGATAATTGAATGATTGGCGCACTTGCAGGACCACCTTCTGCAATGGATGGAAATTTCCGTTTCGGAACCAGAGAGAAGATCCGGAGGGTCTTCTGTCAAGATGCAAGACACGTACACTGTATACTTAGTGGAGACAAAGTAAGTAAAGGGAAATACTATGATAGCAATATGCATGATCGTAATAATTTGAACCTCTACGTTTCTCTTCCTCCCAGGATAACAGATCCAGAAATGCCTGGACACGGAGAGCCCCCTAGCTCCCTCTGGCGGAGGTACTCTGAATTTGAGCTTCTGCGTTGTTACTTAGAAGTGACGTATCCGCACATAGTGATACCGCCTCTACCTGAGAAAAGGGTGAAGATTACATGACGTAGCTCCCTATTGCGTCCTTAACGCTTGTGCTCCTAGGTCAGCCATGCATGGCAAAAGCTGCCAACCGACCGTTTTGACCCGGACTTCATTGAAAGGAGACGCGGGGGACTGGAGGTAAATCATATGCGCATATACTCAAAATAAATCATGCAAATATGATGTTCTACAGAACTTTCTGCTTCGTGTTGCATCTCAGAGTGTTTTATCGAGAGATAAAATGTTGCATGGTTTCCTCAAGGATGTGAGTCATTAAGTTGATGACTAATTATTTTATTAATTAATTATAATTTATTATTCCCATAAGGAGGATGGTTGGAAGGACTCAGTGTACGCTACAGATTTCCAGAGCAAAGCGGATTCCAAACTCCGAGCTTTGAGCGCGCAATATCGGTTGAAAAACACCGATCGCCGTTTTGATGAGCTGAAAAACTACAGCAGTGAAGTTCAGACGTACATCAACACTATTCTGAAGATACGAGCCGTGAGTTTTTATTTCATCCTAAAATTTCATATTAATTCACTGGTTATCCCAAAATGAAAGATGGTTATGAGGCCTATTCACCTTCAGAATACAGACTTCTTCTTATAAAGTGTTTTCTTCTCGCAGCGCCTGGCTGATCGATTGTATGGCGTACACAAACTGCACCAGAACTACGGTCGCGTGTTCAGTGAGTGGAGCGCTTTGGAGAAAGACATGGCGGATGGCCTGCAGAGTGCCGGCCACTACATGGACGTGTGAGGCTGGTTAATTTATGCATGCCTAATTAATTATGCATTCTTGTTAGATACGCTGCGTCAGTGGATGTTCTTCTGGAGGATGAGGAGCAGTTTGCTGATCAGCTGAAAGAATATTACTGCTTCTGTGATTCTCTGAGGTTTTTGCTTGAATGTTTGTAACTTTTACTTATTCTCCTGCGTCGTTCCTAGGACTTTGTGCCGGAAGCAGGAGCTCATTCAGTTGGATTTAGAGAAAGCGGAAGATAGTTTGGCCTACAAAACAACACAGAGGGAGCAACTGGTGCGTATTTGCATATTCATGAGCACTGATTTGCATGCGTTATGCAGGTGGACGGCAAGTCAAGCGCCTTCTCCTTCAGTGGCATGAAGTCCAAGCTGTTTGGCAGCGACACCCCGGAGCAACGTGAACAGAAAATAAAACAACTCGATGAGCAGATTGAGGAATCTGAGCTTCAGGTTCAACAGGCGACGGAAGACGCGCAGTCAGTGTTCAAGTTATCTCTTCCTCAAATCCCATTATCACTCCAGAGTTACAAAATGATTGACAAATAAATGGGGTCTAATTAGCTAAGGTCTGTTATAATTATCCTATTGAAATCTTGGTTATTTTCAGGCATTTTGTGGATCTCGCATTGAAAGACGTCGAACGATTCCAGCGGCAAAAAGTGAAAGATTTAAAGGATATTTTCACAAATTACGCAATTCTACAGATTGACAGGTGCAAAAAGGTACGCAAATTACATTCATAAGATTTGAAGAACCTCATAAATTTACTTATTTTCTTCTTTTTTTTTGCAGGGAATAAATATTTGGCAAAATGCCAAAGAATGCTTCACTAAAATGTGAATTGTTATGTAATTGGAGATATTTTCTTTTGTCTGTATATTTTGTTTGATGTCAAGAAATCATAATACTCTAGAATTGAAATAATATATGTATTTTGCTTGTTTATATTCTAGTCATTATTGAAATGTGGTTTTTCAAAAACGGTGACAATATGCTACTTAACAACAGTTACTATGGCAATTTATGATTGCATGTATTGTGTAACTTATGCGCTTGTTTGATCAGAAATAAAATTTATCTGTAGAAATCTTTGAAGATGCACGGAATTTAAATTTTGCCGGAACCCGGAACGAGAGTCCCGGGAGGTTTGTACCGGCCGGAAGCGGACTGCAACCTGGAAAGAGAACCTCATAGGAGTAAAAAATGCCTGTAGTCAAAACGGCTGTCATCAAATTCATATGTAAGCTAATAACTTTGAATGAAGCAGCGACCATGGATATGTTTCATGCATCTTTTATCGAGTATTTACATTATTGTTGAATTTATTTTGATATTTGATTCATATTGATTGCAAGAAAAACCAATATTTCCACATTGTAAGGCGGGATCTTTTGTCATCCGCCATGCTGCCAGCAATGGAGAAGGTTCTCTCGCTGTTGACGCTGCGGGGTGGAGCGCATAGGTAGCAGCGTTTTTGCGCAGCTAGCCCCGGGAACCTGTTTAATTAATTAATTAATTAATTAATGGCCTCTTTAAGAATGGCCATTATGCGGTGCAGGGTGACAGTGAATTCGGCCCGAACTAACTTTGGCCCATTAACTTCAGCCCATCCCATTTCAGCATATACTGATTTCGGCCCCGATTCGGCCCATAGTGATTTCAGCCCAATCTTCGTTAAGTCAGTTTTTCGTTTTCTCTCTTTAATTCACCTTTTTTTTCCCCTTCATAATGACAAGAGCGCCTCAGCTTTTAAATTTCAGTTTAATGTGTGGCATTATCACCGGATCTCCCGTGTTTACTGGTGTTGACTATTCTTAAAGATACTATTATAGTACTGCTTATTTATAATTCATGTAAACCGTTCATAGATTTCACATCGAAGAATCGTCAAGCTGTACATGCATGCCCTCACACTAGCGTACGTGCGTACATCATACGTGATAATGAAAGCGTGTGTATTTAACTTTCAAAATAGCCGTCTGCTTTCAGCCATTTCAACAGTAATTAAACCCATTCATATTTTAGCGCTTCTCAATGTTATTAAGGACTCCGAATGGCGTGACTACTAATTAATTAAGACATAAGAATTAAGTAATCAAAGAAAGGAACAAGGCTTGCCGATTATTGAATCGTCGAACGTTTCATTTAATTATTCACAACATAGAAATCAAGCGATGACAAGAGAATGAAGAATATGAATCTTCAAGGGCACTTATTAGTAATATAATTTCTTTAATTTGCACTTATTGTTTCGTGTTATTTTCTTTAAAGTTCCATACTCCTCTTTGTCATTTTCTGTGATTACTCATGCTCATTAATTATTTATTATTATTTGCTATATAATATTATGAATAGTTAATGAAATAATTTCTACTATTTTTTATTTATATAAAACATATGTACATGCTCAGACGCGACTTTGAAAGAATGTGAATGCAGTAAAAACGAAGGCGAACCGACAGCAGTTAACTCGTCTGATCTGATATTTCAAACTTATATACTCGCATGAAATTAGGCGCATGCGTGGGCTCACGGCTACAGCTAATGTAACAGGGTTCAGTTTTTAAGTGGTAAGTTATGCATGCATGTAATATTGTCGAATAAAATGTAAATCTAAAATGGAGCGAATTCAATATGGGCCGAAGTCGATAAGATGGGCCGAAATCAACCAGGGCCGAACGTGGGCCGAAGTCAATGGGCCGAAGTTAGGATGGTTCGAATTCGTGTGTATTCACATTTTTTAAATTGTTTCAACGGATGCATTCATTTCTTTGGAAACTGTATAATATTATGTACCGACAGAACCAACTTCTCGAATACCCTCGTTTTGGCAATTATTTCGAGTCTGATTACATACTATAGAAATAATCCCTAAAAGTATGATCTTAACCTCTCCATACACTCCGTGGACATTCTCAATACAATACGCTTCACCCGCAAGCTGTGTCCAGTGCAGTTCACACTTGAATCGTAGCAACTTCCTCAGTAGTTATTCACAATTAGTTATTTCATCATAGAAAGATGAAAAATACCCTCCAGCATTTGTTTGAGAAAAAGGACAGTGAGTATCCGCTGCCAAAATTAAAAAATGCCCGCTCATGATCTCATTGCTTTTGAACCATAAATCATAATGTCTCATTTTTCATAATCCAGCATTCCATCATAATGTATCATTGCAAGTGGCTGCATGGATTACTATCCATCGAAAAACCCCTTTTTTGACCTATTTAATTGCTAATATCTATGTATCAGTTGTCCGAAGAGAAATGTTTCACGGTCCTATACTTGTAATTGTCCCTTCAATAGATTGTTCATTAATTTTATGAGCCGACGAGTTGTCACTCATTTGCCATTGCATTCCTTCGTAAAATATGAATAGTAAAACGTTTTCCGCGAGCATGCCAGTACGTGGCGTTTTCCTTGCTAAGACATCTATTATTGTTGATACACTTCTTTATGTCTTGACTGACAAAACTGTCTTGAGCATTTCATGGCAACACATGATGCATGATGGGGTTTTACGGCTCCACCCAAACCAATAATTGAAACCATTCGGGTGATACGGGCGCCAGAACAGAAGGCCCGGGACCGGGGTTTTTCCCCACTTTTATCGATAAATCCCTAGGGTTTTTTTATCCGGCATACCACCATAGACAGTAGTACAAAGCGCCTGGCCTTGTTACACAGTTGGGCAGCACCGCAGAGTCACCGAACAATTATGACGGGTTGCAATTATAATTCAAAATCATAACGCCCTTGGCCTGATAGGGTCTCGAACCCGGGACCTCGATCCCTACGGTCGGCATAGGATTAATCGCAGTCAGCCGGTCAAATCGACTGATCTATTCGGTGCCCCTTTCATGGCCAAGCACGGAATTTGTTATATCTTATAAGGTATTCACTGTATTGGCCTATATGCCTACAATATGCCTACAATATGCCTACAATATGTAAACACAAGCCATCTCAACTACGCACCAAGTGCACGGTGTGTTATATAACACCTTTAACCAGGCACTTGACGACCTATGCACGTAAACTAAACACTCAAAGCGCAACTCACTCCCGGATACTAGCTTGCATATTCCCGTCTCTACTTCCTGCTTAAATCAGTGTCAACAACAAAAAATTCTAATTTTCAGCCCAGACCGTCTCCAAGTGAACCGTAAAGCTCGCTTTTTGGATACTGTATTGAATAAATATACTTCCTTGTCAAGGTATATAGACAGTCTATCAGGTGCTGTTATTCAGAGAAGACTGAAAATATGAGAGGTCTTGCTTTTGCATTTGTACTCTTTTGCACTGCACTTTCTGTGGCGGTCAGTGATCTCAACTTTGGGCAACGTGCCAGGAATTCTCTTAGGTTTGTGCGTCTGTTATTATTATATTGTGTACGGTGGTCAAAAAACATATATCATTTAGTAAATAAGTGTGTGTCAATGATATATCTAATTATCTAAATCTTGCAAGGATCAAATGTATATATTATGCATGCACACATGCATTTGGTCTAGTTGTGCACACGCAGCAAACTTCATCCAAGCATCGTTCCGTAATTGCACCTTCAATATTGATCTATTTAAACCGGCAGCTGAAGACCGAGGTATATTTTAGACGGAAATCTTTGATTTAGACGAGTATACAGAAGTCATTGTACTTGTTTTTCCTTTCAATGTTCCTTTCAATCTTCACATACATGTAGCTAACTCGATCCTGTGTTCAGTGCTATTTACCAAAGATTTTCCTTTGTCCAGTGTTCGTACATGTGATATGTTGTAGTAATTATATTCTACTTTCTAAATAAATTTAATTGACGGCTTTTGATGATTTGTACATGTGACACAATTAAAAGCAAATTTACTCCTTTTGCTTTTAAGCTGCGTTTTTGCCATTTGTGACATTATTGACTCTCGCAACTTCTTAATATGCTTGATTGGATCTCCACAGATCTGTAGAATTACCTGAACATGAGATTCTCATTCGACCTCATCGAAGCAAACGCGACTTGGGGACGACATTAATTGTGGTTGGTCTGCTCTCCGGATGTGAGTATATACTCATATAATGCCAATTCAACAGTTGCGTGCATAGACATAGGCTCCTACAATCACGTATAATAAGTCATTGGCATATTTATCAATCAGCAGAGAAGAGTGAGTGATGGGGTTTTACGGCTCCACCCAATCCGATCGGATGATACGGGCGCCAGAACAGAAGGCCCGGGACCGGGGTTTCCCCCTACTCTTATCGATAAATCCCAAGGGTTCTTTATCCTGCATACCACCATAGACAGTAGTACACAGCGCCCGGCCTTGTTCCGCAGCACTGCAGAGTCACCAAAGAATTACAATTATAACGAATTACAATTATAATTCACAATCATAACGCCCGTGGCCTGATAGGGTCCCGAACCCGGGACCTCGACCCCCACGGTCGGCATTGGATTGTAGTCATCGGTTTAACCCACTGCGCTATCCGGTCACCCTAATCAGCATGAGCTAGTTGTTTTGAACCCTCAGTGCAAATAATTCGAGATTCTTCCAGTGGGCAGCCTGGGATTTACGCGTCAACAGGCCGAAGCCGCCGCACGACGCCACAGGGAACAGATCAACTTCAAGATCCGCGAATTATGCGTGCAGATTTGTGTTACAGAGTGGGATGACTGGAATGAATGCGATCGAGGGTAAGTCAAGAAAGTGAAAATCATTCATGTCTTTGAAAGCAATGTTTCAAAATCATACAAATTCTATAGTCCACTTATAAATTTAGAATATACTAAAGCCGAACCTCGATATAACGACAGCATTCGTCACAGCCAAATTTGTGTCGTTATGCGCGGCCGTCGGCTCCCCAAAGCAGGTCTCTCAAGGATCAAAAACACGCATGTCATGCAACACTCGACACGATAGGCTGAGAGGATAGATTCGCGCTGGGAGCAAAGAATTATTCAAGCAATCAGTTAACGCAGCGGAAATTGATCAACAGAGTTGCAGTCAAAGTTAACACCATAGGGTTAGTGTTAATTGACCAACAAAGTCAGCTAGCTCTGTACTTGTTGTGAGCTTGGAGTTTTATTTAGAATCTGCTATGTCACCCGAGTTCAATTAGTCAGTCGCTCGATGATCTGTCAAAGCGAAGGAAAATTTTCCGCATTTTGTTCAAATAACATTTCACAGTGGTGATTGTTAGTGGTTTTTAAAACACAAGACGCAAAACTATAACCACTGGCTTTCAAGTTTGCCGACAGCTCCGCATGCCAGAAGCAACAACTAGCAATTAACACGTCGCACAGGCCGCCGATGGCTGTCAATCAAACTGAAGAATAAGTCAGTGTCGATATGGAAAGGCAACTTTAGGCATAACACATAGTTTTGTCACAGAGAAGGCCCTGTTAGTGTCGAAAACTAAGGGTTCTGTTAATATTAACTGTATATACACCGACCCGTAATTTACGGTCAATAAATTCAGCTCTCTTACTTGTGCCAAAACCTCTTTACAAATGTGCTGAAATTCTGAACAAAGTTTTTATGCCGCAGCTCCTTTATTAGGAATGGATTACCTACTGATATACGTCAATCTAGATATTTAGACCTTTTTAAATCAAAAATGAAAACTCACTTTTTTAGAATTGCATTTTGATTATTTTAATATGACTGTATATCTAATGTCCACTTACAATATGTTACGTTTTTCTTCTTTAATGTATGCGTGTATTTATTTTATGTTCATATTACTTTATTTATTACATGTATTATGTCAAGCGCAACCCAACAATTTTATTGGAAATTATGGCGCTATATAAATAAAATTTCATGCATTCATTCATTCAACGAGGTGCTTAACATGAAATATATTCGTCACATGCTGCTGTTAAGCCCGGCCGTCGATCATTATAGCGATTGACGGTATATCGAGGTTCGACTGTATATGTAAATAGACGAAAGTCGTGTGCATTGCAAACACTGGTAGACCATGTTAAATGTTTTAAATTTGACGCTTGACTCGCGGCAGTCATTCCTTGTGGGTCTCAATCAATCAATCAATCAATCAATCAATCAATCAATCAATCAATCAATCAATCAATCAATCAATCAATCAAGCAATCAATCAATCAATCAATCAATCAATCAATCAATCAAGCAAGCAATCAATCAATCAATCAAGCAATCAATCAATCAATCAATCAATCAATCAATCAATCAATCAATCAATCAAGCAATCAAGCAATCAATCAATCAATCAATCAATCAATCAATCAATCAATCAATCAATCAATCAATCAATCAATCAAGCAAGCAAGCAAGCAAGCAAGCAAGCAAGCAAGCAATCAATCAATCAATCAATCAATCAATCAATCAATCAATCAAGCAATCAATCAATCAATCAAGCAATCAATCAGTACCGTCTTCCTTTCAAAGGTTGGCCACCAAACGTCTCCAAGCCACTTTATTCTCAGCTAAGCGTTTAGCTTGCACATACATGTAGCTGGATGTCCTGGACCAGCCAGTGATATCATCCAGCCACATTCTACGGGGCCTGTCCCTGGCTCTGGTGCCTTCAATAGCACCTTCTAAAACTACATTATGTAAAAAGCTGGAACTTTCTTTTAAAATATGACCAGCATATCTGAACTTTCTCTGAATAAGATCCTTGAGTTGTTCCTTGATCCTTGATGTTCCTCCTGTACGGTCCTCAACTGCATCATTGGTGACTCTGTCTCTCCAGCTTATTGTTTAAATTTGTGTACAGTTCAAAGGATTTGATTTTGCGACATAGAGGTTTGCTAAAATTCCAGGTCTTAGACCCGTAGCTAAAAACAGTAAAAACATAGCACTGAATTGAGCAACTTCTTTTTGAGATTTAAACAAAAGTGGGTCTACCATGCAAATTTAATTTACATGTACATAAAAGGTTTGAATTTGGATTTAGTTTTAAATTCTGAAATTACACTTTCATTGGTGAAAGGTGTGGAGGAGGAAGCAGAACCCGTCATAGATACAACCAATCGTTGGGCCGATGTGCAGAGATTCCTAACTTTCGTTGTACCAAGTCACTGACTCAGACTGAGCCCTGTAACACAGGATGCCCTAACGGTGGGGAACTCAAGGGTCCTGGCGACTGTCAATGCGATCCGAAATGGAAAGGAGAGTGTTGCCTCGAAGGTCAGTTGTGATTGGAACAATTATTTGAGTACAAGTAGTTGCCACTCGATCTAGAAAAAGACTTAAGCTGTGGGCTACACCACTTTTATTTATATTCAATACGAGAACTTAAAAGTGTTCAACTATTTTTATAGATAGTAATACTCTGATTTGTTTCCACGCATGCCTATAATTTCGGCAATAGGCCCTATTGTGGTACATGTAGACCAATGAGTGATATCGTGAAAGATATTTAAGATGCACGTCTTAGTGCAGTAATATGTACGTCTTACAAGATGCCACAAAGTGAGTAAATAAGATATGTTACCTGTGTGTTGGAGTTGAATTAATCTTGTCAATATATGTTTGCTTAATCTAGAGGTGCAGTGCGCTCACCCTGGAAGACCACATCACGGTGACGTGACAGGGAAGGAATGGCCAGCAAAATACGGTCACGTGGCACACTACACTTGTGACCATGGTTACAAACTGAATGGCCAATCAGAAGCAACCTGTCAAACAGACGAAAGTTGGTCTCACGCGTCTCCCATCTGCGAAGGTGATTATTTGCAGACTTTTTTAAAGGGATGGGGAACTGAATTTTAAAAGGAGGGAGAACTGGTTAAAAATGGACTTTGAGTCGTTATTTGATGCACCAAAAATGATTTCTATGCCTGGCCCACACAAAGAATATCATCGCTAACGATTTCGCGGGAGATATATTGCTAATTAGGCGTGACGTCATGAGCTGTGATGAAACACCGAGTTCCCCATCTTTTACAATGGGCCTCGTCATATCAGCATGTCCTTCGACTAAAACCATGGATATTTTTTTCTTTTCTTTTCAAAAATAGATAGAATAATCATTTTGCCACCAGTCAGGCGCGAAAAAAAAAATATTTGTCGCTATTTTTCTTATTTTAACAATCGATTTTCTAGGAAACCTACCATGTTTCTCATCCTGAAACAGTAAAAAGGTCAGCCAGAGTGCACCACGCATGCGCTTTCGTTTCGTAAACAACAAAGATGTCCTTTTATGGCGAAGATGATCTGCTCTGATTGGCTGAAATCGATAGCTTCACGAGGGGAACGGGACCAATCAGCCATCAGCCAAACCAAGCCATCAGCTGACGTTTGCCTCCTATACTTCGCAATGGAGGCCATTCTCCCATAGGCGCAATGCTAACCTCCGATATTCGGAATGCATTATTTCCTTACGCTTGCATCCAGGCAGGGTGTTCTGGCACGGAATGCTATCAAT
>KB303819.1:157089-169851 GCA_000328365.1 Capitella teleta
GTTAGCATTGCGCCTATTGGAGAATGGCCTCCATTGCGAAGTATAGAAGGCAAACGTCAGCTGATGGCTTGCCGTGATTGGTCCCGTTCCCCTCGTGAAGCTATCGATTTCAGCCAATCAGAGCAGATCATCTTCGCCATAAAAGGACATCTTTGTTGTTTACGAAACGAAAGCGCATGCGTGATGCACTCTGGCTGACCTTTTTACTGTTTCAGGGGGAGAAACACGGTAGGTGTCCTAAAAAATCGCTTGTTAAAATAAGAAAAATAGCGAAAAATATTTTTTTATCGCGCCTGACTGGTGACATAATGATTATTCTATCTATTTCCGAAAAGAAAATAAAAAAATATCCAGGAGTTTAGTCGCAGGATACGCTGATATGACGAGGCCCATTGTAAAAGATGGGGAACTCGGTGTTTCATCACAGCTCCTGACGTCACGCCTAATTAGCAATATATCTCCCGCGAAATCATTAGGGATGATATTCCTTGTGTGGGCCAGGCATATGAATCATTTTTGGTGCATCAAATAACAACTCAAAGTCCATTTTTAACCAGTTCTCCCTCCCTTTAAAAGAATTTTATCGCACACAAAATGTTCAACCATTTTTCAGCAATTTTGTGCCCACTGCCGACACTGGGCGACCAAGCAGCACCTTTGAATATCAAAGATGCGTATCGTGTTGGAGAACAGTTGTTCCATGGCTGCGCTGAGGGTTACGAAATGAACGGATCTCCAATCCAGATTTGCGAACAAAGCGGCAACATTGGCGTCTGGCAAGGAGTCACGCCCAAGTGTGAAAGTAGGTCACTTCTCTCGTTCCCCTTCTCCTCACCCAAGAGAAAAGTTTTCTATAAATTGTCCTGCATTAACATAATAATATTATATGTAATCATTTGAAGAACCATACGAACACCTCTCTATTTGTTGATACTGCTGACAGAGGTGTATAGGCACCGACGAGCTGTTGTTGTAATTTCGGCAAAAGAAACCCCAAAAAAACTCATGCTTCTATCCTAGCAGTATAGAATCTGAAATGCGCCAATGAACCGAATATTAATCACTAATCACTAGTAATTATGCAGGTATAAAGGGCTGTAAACCATCTTTGTCTCCCTATAGAGGTCAGTTGTGGTGATCCTGGAAGTCCTCTGCACGGTCAAAGGATAGGCGATTCATTCGCGTACACAGATGAAGTGAGTTTCTCGTGTGAAGAAGGATATCAGCTGCAAGGCTCAGCGAAAATGTTCTGCATGTCTAACGCCAAATGGACAGGCACCAAACCAACTTGTGAAGGTGTGTTTGTGCATGTTATAGATATTACTCAAACACAACTGTCCTCTCTTGATTAGCCATAATGTGTGACGCGCTCGAGGCTCCGAGCAACGCCGATATCCTATCGTCCAATACTCATTATGGAGGTCGCACAGTGTTCGCTTGTCATGAGGGTCATTTGATGCAAGGGGAGGCTGAGCTGACATGCACAGGTGATGGACAATGGGACGCTGATCCTCCTACTTGTATAGGTATTGCATGCAAAGCCGTGATTCATTGCAATCGTAATGTTTACATTATAATTCTTTCAGCTGCAATTTGTCCGGATCCGATAGTTCCCAATCATTGCTCGAAAGATGGAAATCGGTTTTATTTCCCATACAATGTTACATACCATTGTTTTGCTGGATACACGATGACCGGCGCTGCTATCGTTTCATGCCTTGCTGACGGTACCTGGAGTGAGGTTCCACCCACTTGCAATGGTAACAACGTAGTCAATTTCTAAAAAGAATGAATTAGTGTCTCTGTGCCTTTGTATTAAATATTGTTGCTTTGCATTTCAGCCTTTGTATTGAATATTGTTGCTGTGCATTTCAGCATGTCCGATCAACACCTATGACGCCGGTGACAGTGAAATGTGCCTCGATTGCTCCCCGCATTCGCATACATTTACCCCAGCAAGCCAACGCAAAGAACAATGTGTTTGTGATGATGGATATTCTGGTCCACCCGGTGGGCCATGTGAAGGTATCGTTTTTGAACCACACCACAAGACCATCTTTACAATACCCCATTTGATTGACACAGAAATGAGTTGTACTCCTTTGGAAGCCCCAGACAACGGCCGAGTGCTCAGTTGTGAGGGTAGCATCGGATCCTTCTGTAACATGACCTGCGATGATGGTTACATCATCAGGACTGGAAGTAATACGAGGCTCTGCTTACCAAATGGCCAGTGGGGAGGAAGGAATTTCTCCTGCATGGGTGGGTCTATATATCAAGTATTACATCGTATAACTTAATATGAACTCAGCTTGTGCGAAGGATACGTACAAAATGGGCGAAAGCCAATGTGTGTCGTGCCCCGCCCACTCGCACACTGACCGCGATGCTGCTATGAGAGATGACTGTGTTTGCGACCAAGGTTATGAGAAATCACCAGCTGGACAATGCATGGGTCAGTGGTCCTGTCATTCAGATTGCAGTGCATTCTTCACCTGTACTTCCACAGATACGAATGAATGTTTGGTGAATAACGGAGGTTGTGAGGACCAATGTGTGAATGAGGTCGGTCGTTACAAATGCAAATGCAACGTTTATGGATACATCGTCAATCCAGAAGATGGACATAGCTGCAGAGGTGAGCATTGTACAACCAACAATTACTTTGTTCGGTGTTATATTATCGATCCCTAATACTGGGAAATTTGTGCACTACACGCACAATACTGTGCGTGATAGTCAGCTAAAGGTATTAAAGGCTCGGGTGATATTTCCAGTTGACAAGGAATGTCGTAACCTCACCCAGGACGATGCCCCTGAAAACGGAGGCCTCGTGTGTCATTCGTATCGCAGTGAAAACTCCAAGTACTGTGCGGTGAAGTGTAACAAGGGATTTGAACATCCGACCAGAGTCAACAATTACGAAACATGTGCTTCTTCGACCGGCTTTAACTGGACTTTCGAAAACGTGGGACCTGGTGAGGATCCCATCCTGGAACCATGCATTGGTAAGAAACGAAATTCAAATTATGCGTTTTTGTTCTTCCATTACGCTTAACGGGTGTTCCTGTTTGTCAACACTAATTGCACGACCCGATCACATGACCCGATCACATGACCCCGATCACATGACCCGATCACATGACCCGTGTGCTGGACAGAGGGGCTTCTGTTCAGTTTCAGGCAATCTGCCCTGTCATTGGTAGAAACATGACCTACTTAGCCATCAGTTTACTAATTGTGTACACGTATAATTTTATACTCACAACCTACAAATACATTTATAGAGTACAATGTAATATAAAGTTATTATCAATTGGTCATAATTCCATGCCATGCTAAATGACCAATTATTTCCTTCAGAACTATTCTTCGGGGGTTTCGAACTGGAGAGCGAATCCGCATATTTCGTCCGTGGGTGTAGTGACCTCACCGATGAGGAAAGGAAAAATGTGACCCTCCAGTTTACTGAGACATTGAATAACAATGGTCTGTCCTATTAAACTGTTGATGTCAATCCCATAAGTCCGAAATACTTATATTTCCAAAATAGATGTTTGCAAACGAAATAACCTTAAACTCTGTGACATCAAGGACACGAGTATTGTATGCGGAAGGACTACAAGGTACCGCAGAGACACGGGCGAAACGTACGAATCGGCAGATCTGGGTGAGTTCCACATCCAGCATGAAATATAGAAGTAAATACACGCATGTTTTACTCGTTATCCAAGGTTTCGGAATCGAAGCAAAACAGTTGGGAAACACGACCCTGGATTGCCCGCTTATTTGCACAGCTTTAAGGATCCCCCCTCAATATTGCGATCAGATGTGTCTCAAGACGTACCAGAGATATCTCAAGGGTAAGTAGAGAGTTGTGACAGAAAGTTTGAATTATTTGTCCCTTTTGTTTATAACTATCTATTTCTATGTTATTCACAGCTAGCGTCATTTACGCCAAGCGTCAGATGTTGTCTTTCTACCGGGACGAATCCAAACTCTCTCTGCTCAAATTCAGCGCAGCTCATCGCGAATTTCTTCCAAAGTCTCGGGGTTTCAAGGCAGGCCCAGTGCAAGTGAAATGCCAGACTGGGATGATGTCCAGAAATGATGCCTGTTGTGAGTACAATATGTACATGAACCCACACCCACCTCAAAATATCCTTATTCCCACCAGATCAATGTTACTCTGGGACCTACCATAACGTCCAGCAAAATACTTGTATGCTCTGTCCAAAAGGGATGTACCAGCCGGACGTTGGTCAAACCGAGTGCCTTCCTTGCCCAAGAGGAACGTCCACGCCAAGGAGCGGAGGGCGTTCTTGTACTCGTGAGAGGACGCTTTTCAAATTTGCAAAATGCTTATGATTCGCTCACAGCCTGTCCTGACGGTCGTTTCGGACTGATGTGTCGCGAGGAATGTCAATGCGTCAACGGGAAATGTGACCCAGTGGACGGATCTTGCGAGTGTCCCGGTGGTTGGGAGGGCGCTCGGTGTGAGCAAGGCAAGTGTTCCATTAGGATGCAATATTATAGTCTGGTATATTCCATACTACTTGATTCATCTCTCTGTTGCTTCAAATTCCTGTCGATACTCGTTGGGGTGTTTCAATGAAACTTCAGCAGTTTTATGGTATGACGTCAGCCTTTAAGCATGCAGTGTCACGTGGGAGTCGACGTCGGGTGTAGACTTCCGGTTCCCAATTGCAGCAGACACGACTCATTTTCTTTTTGACAAGTTTTAAATTCCAAGCCACAAGTTTCACATATGATGTAAATTTCCATTGTTTATAAATAAATTATAATTGAACTTCTGCTGTGTGCCATATTTCAGATACGGATGGATGTGCCTCCAATGAGTGTGGAGCAGGTCAGCAATGCACGGATATCCCTGCGCCTGGAATGGGATTTGTTTGTTCAGATTCCAAGTAGCCTAAATCTGATATATTCTGACACAAAAGCCATGCCTCAAAGCAGCAGTTACTAATTTTCCCAGAGTTATTTCTAACAAATCACACGATTAAAATGAGAACGCTTGGGTATAGGGTATGATAAATAAATAATTAATATTATTAGTCCATCAACATTGCAAACAGGTGTAATTATATTTTTTGGATGCATTGAATGAATTTTAAATATTACCTAACTGTTTGAAACACACGTGTATGTTGTAACAGAATTTTCAAATTTACAATAAAGCTATTTTCTGACAAATGCCGTTTTTAATTTGGGTTTGAAACTTTGTTCAATGAAATTTTTCACCGGTGTCTCAGTCGAAATGAAACATGAAAATAAATTAAACAGTGCTAATTAATGGATAAGATGCAACTAAATGACTCACCAATGCGCAATGATCTCCCATTTGTGTTCTTAGACAGCTTCTTCTCTACTTGTTTATCATCCAGGACGAAATGGACACTTTGCACGTCGTTTTTGTCTGCAGCATAATCACAATAGAGAGGAGCAGAAGACTGTTGTACATTGCACAGTTATACACAGTCTTCAGTTACCTGTTTGGCTCAGTAAGAGAGCATTCGACTTTCAACCCAGGGAAAGAGGTTAGATTCCCCTCTGTGACTGACTACATGTACATACCAGCATACAGGCCTCTCTTGGGTCAAGACTCAAAATGGGGACCTCATAATCAAAGAAATAAGTATTCGGGACTCATTTGATGCTGCGTGCAGATTCCCAGATTTTCATTTTGTATAGAAATGGTGTATTCCAACAAAACGTCTCATTTGCTCGTTTTCGCTGTCCACAATCAGGTTTACTTCTTTCATTCAAACTCCTCGATGGAAGAAAAATTGTGAGAAGAGGAAGAGAAGTTGGACTCTTCTCTCTTCCGACTGGAAAAAGATCAGTTTACTCTTTAAATTGGTATCCCAGTAATACTTGTGTTTGTATAGGATGCCATCTGCACTTTGTCCTGTGGCTTTCCCTGGCTGGCAAGGACATTAGACTTTTTGCCAACAATCCCTCAGACCCTAAAACTGGTCCTAATCGAAGTTTGTTCCAAGAACTCTCGTGGGCAACATTGTCGGGTTCCGAAGGAGACAGCTTCAACATGTTTGCGGAAGTGTACCTCTCCACTGCTGGCTCACTCAAATATTTCTTCACTCTAGATGGAAGTTTGCACAACGTCTCTACTTACGCATAATTTGAATTGAATCCTGTTTCAGTTATCAACAGTCTCACCGGAATGGCTCAGGATAGTTTGCAGTGGATCCCATCCTGCCTTTTGGGCAGTTTGATGAGAAACTCTCTATGGATTGCATCTGCTGTCAGACCATGCTAGCGAAGTCTCTCGGTCCTCTGCCGACCTGCGAGAGTCGTTTGCAGGTGGCGAAAGAGATTGGCTTCAAGAGTCACTTCCAAAAAAAAATAATAAATAAATAAATAAATAAATAAATAAATAAATAAATAAATAAATAAATAAATAAATAAATAAATAAATAAATAAATAAATAAATAAATAAATTAATGAAAAGGCATAGTAATGAAACCAAACCAAACAAGAGAACACAGATACAATTAGGAATAAACTGAAAAATCAAGCTGTACAAATAAAATACATAACAGCGTCCGCTTCTGCAGCATCCAGTGGGCCCATAACTGTACGTACCCTCGCACATTCTCAACAAATCTACAGGACTGAAGACAATACAATACAATCGACCATGCGCTGCTCCTTACTCGCCTATCTGAAATCGGCCTAGAAGGTTCTGCCCTTGCATGGGTGAAGTCATACCTCATGGAGCGGACTCAAGTTGTACGCATTGGTGACAAGATTTCTGAGTCTAGCGATTTGGACATAGGCGTGCCCCAGGGTTCGGTATTGGGCCCACTGTTTTTCTTGATATACATGATACCTCTAGGAAGCATCATTGACAATCATGGAGTATTGCGTCATAGCTATGCTGATGACACGCAATTGTACTGTCGTGTCAATATAAAAGACCCTACCAAGCTGCAAAAACAGATCCGTGACATGGAAGAGTGCATTACAAGCGTTCGCTCCTGGATGAAGTCGAACAAACATAAGCTCAATGATGCCAAAAACGAGGTACTTCTCATCTCCAGGCACGAGCCCCGCCAACCAGTTGAGATCCGGGTTGGCAATGCTGTGATCAAGCCTGCCTCTCTCGTGAAGAACCTTGGGGCATATTTAGTACCCTATGTACCCAGCCGCAATCTGCGTTCAGGTGACGACCCGTTCAAAGTCGTCCAATTGCGAACGAGGAACTCATATGGTGCTCGAACTCTCGTGGGTCTCGGTGCACGCCTGTGGAATGCTCTGTCAATGAGCCTCCGTAATCCAATGACTTTCTCTACTTTTAAAAAGAACTTGAAAACGCACTTTTTTAGAATTTCGCAATGACATGGCTTTGTGAAGCGCATAGAAATGCATCATGCATCATGTTGCGCTATATAAAATAATAAATTCAATTCAATTCAATTCAATTCAATTCAAGACGATATCGTCTGATCCCACAGACCCCCAATATACCGAATAATGCAAAGGAATAATTTTTCCAGTAAAATAATCATTCCATCTAAAGTTTGATTTGGCGTTTTGGCCCCTACCCCACATTCAACATCCTTGCTGATTCCACGTGACCGCCAGAAACTCCAAATCCCGAATAATTCATCATGGATGAATACCCAACACACCCAATATTTCATATATCCATGATAAATTTAGTTTGCACTACTCTATAAGCTTTTCAAGAACATGTATAGTTTCTTTTGTTGTAAAGTATATAACATACACAGCACCAGCATGTCGAGTTTCAATTGAGCTGTTCTTATCGCGACGCCTAGACATTCAACAAAATGTTTCCCTTAAATCTGGCTTCAATTCTGACCGATCACGTGACTCCAAAGAGCATTCTAGTCTTCCCTTTATAATTCTATGTTTACGTAGTAGAGTCTTCGGCTTTAATCGAGCTCAGCTATTGCTTTCAGGAATTTTGATTTTTGATAATTTTATTGCCAGCGCTTAGAGCACTTTAAGTTTGATGATTATAACGAAATAAAAAAAGAATTATTTAATTACATTGTATGGATAATTGCAAATAAGGCATAATTATAATTTATGACTGATAACAGCTCAGTTGTACCTTTATATTGCCTACGTATAATATACACTAGTAATACAAGTCTCTCACTTTCGATTATAGCGGACCAAAAACTATTTGGAAAGGAAAGAAGCGCGAAAAATGGCCGATCGTGATGGAAATACCGATTTCGTTTAACCAATATCAAGGCATCCCAGAATGCATCAGAATCAGGTCAACAATATGGCGGATGACAGCTCGCTGGCGGATATCGAGTAGTGCGAAAAATTGTCACAATGTGGACGAAATAAGCAGGATAATATTGTCATAATGAGTGCTTTGGTAGGCGAGAGTATTTCCTCGATGGACAGCCTATCGGAGGTTGAAAAATTGCAAGACTTAGTGAAAAAACTTGAACTGCAAAATGAAGTTTTGCGAAGTAAACAGACGGAGAAAGCTAAACAAAGTCAACAGGATCTGAATCATCGAAAGGGATCTGCGACTGAAGAAGCATCGCTCGATGAGGTGGATCTGCTCGATCTGGAGAGGTCATTCTCCGAGGAGGAAGAGGATTCATGGTCCGGTTACCTTCCTATTTGTTGTTTCAAATTCACATTACATGAATCTCTTACGTGAATTATCATTTTCAACTAGCATAAGCATAGGCTATTGATAATTGAATTCCAATTTCATTATGATTATCATTGATTCATTCATTGATTTAATAATCATCCTTAGGTCTAACAATTGAATCAAGTTTCACATCTTTAATTGCGTGATCTGGTGATCAGATGTGTTCACTGTTAATGGCCTAGAATCCAATTGTATTGAAATCTGGGGCACCTTCCAAAACGGCCTGAACAAGTCACCATGAACGCTCTTCAACCTGTTATCATTGCCTGATTGTCAGAAAATTCCCATCCTTAAGTGGTGATAGCCTACCTGCCATGAAAAGTATAGGTTTAATTCACTGATGTTAGCCTAATTTGTACCATAATATTTCTGTTTAATCTATACTGTTAAACAGGAAATGTCTAACTAACTTCCTTTTAAATAGAAAACAATTTCCGCTGTTTAAATTTGCCATTACAGTTAACCTCATTACTGACTGACCCTAGTGACAGGCTTAGTGACAGCACTGATCTTATCTTAATGTGAGCACAGTGACTCAGTGAGTATGGACTATCTGGCCATCAATATTCTTGTGCCTCATGTGATCTTTAAGCGATAGAGCGGAAAGACGTATGCTTCATTGTGGAAACATACATGTGTTTCATGAACCTCTCTATGCGTGGCTTTCAACTGCAGATATTATGCCGTATTATACGCAGCTGAAAGTTTCTTGAAGTACAGCAAATCTCAGGCCTTCGATTATGGAAATTCTAGGAGAGCTCTTTTTCACTCTCCTAAATTTGCTTAGGCGAGTTAAAATTAAAGTTGCTAAAAAATAGCCTCAGACCTCTTAGGCTCTCAAGTTGTAGATATAGTATCGATCCATGGTGCAGTTCACGAGTTTTAATTAAATGAAGATAAATTAGACAAAATATTTTTTCTTGTTTATTTTTCAAAAAGGGAACAAACATAAATGCATAATACAGTGAAATTATCTTATATGAGTGTGCTTAAACTTAAATTTAATCAGAAATCTCTTTAATCTTTTTTTCATTTTCATCATTTGAAATCCATATTTCCGTCTTTCAAAATCGTCTGTTTCGTTCTTGTGTTACAAACGTTGTGATTTGTAATCAATTTCATAACGTGCTGGTTTCGGCTTGTAGCATTAATAACGCACACTTTTGAGGCGAGCGATTCATAAAAGCTTTGGCGAGCAACATTTCGCTCTCCTAAAATCAATTTTGCGCGAGCGATGGCGAGCGATGGCGAGCGAGAGCGATGGCGAGCGAGAGCGATGGCGAGCGAGAGCGATCCCTTGCCCGAAAATTGAAGGCCTGAAATCTGAATTCCATGTGTGTGTGTGCATCGTAGCATGATAAACACCAGTGTGGCAGTGTGCCTCCTCATATAGCATTTGTGTGTTGGGGTTGTTCTACTTCCCGAGTTCCCTTGAATTTATCCTGAATATTCCTAATTATTAAACAGAGTAATGAATAATTATCAAAGTGTCCTGGTGCCTGGCTACAGAAGCATACGATGTGTGACATTGAAGGATTGTGGAGTTCATCATTCCTGTTTTGAGTTATGAAGTAGAATTAGAAATCTTTGGCTCCTAGATTGGTGCACATTCAAATGTTGAAGGTCGATCAACTGAGCAAGTGCCCCTGGACTGGTCATGCAATTTAATGCCCACCGCCTATTCCCTCAATTATCAATACACTTATTAATATGGTGAAGCTCATTTTCTCATTTCTGTTACTCTGCCCTCTGTTTGAACCTTTGACCCTCATGAGGTCAATTAGTTAGAATCATAAAGTGTTCAATTTCTCATTTGCATGAACGAGGTAGAAGTAGAACTAAGGTAACATTGATTTTTTTTGCATTCACAAAATCAAAATAAGATCCCATTGTAAACAATGCTTCAGCATATTATTATCTGTGAGCCAGCATCATGCTTTCATATACAATTCTGAGTCATACATGAAGTATTTCTCTGATTAGCCAAAGAAGAAAAAATAAAATGATTTATTGGCTGCTTACTATTCTGATGCTCTTTGTATTGTCAATCATGATTCTCTCCAAAGGCAAGAATATTTCTCGTCGTTTGAATGGTTATTGCTTCCAGGTTATTCAAAGGCCCAACGCACCCCTCCCCCGAGCAGAAGAGCGTCAGTCCAGTGAAGTGGGCACGTGAGGATTTGGAGAAGCCTTCGCCAGAGATGAAATCTGTTCGCAGATCTTTACTCTACAAGCTTGACGAAGCCACAAGAGGTTGGTTAAACCGTTGTGTGCCACATTTGTGTTATTGTGTTTTATTGTTGGTTCAGTAATCCGTAGCCCAAGCGCTGGCAGCTTAGGCCATCCTGATGCCATGCTACCATCTGTGATTGAATATAATGAGAAAGAGTTCAGTCCGCTTCGAGATCCTACCGTTTCTGACGAACCGAGTGACCCAGAGATTCAAGAAGATGCTCAGCCTCCGGTGGTCGTTCCTGCCCCCACTCGCTCACTCGGCTATGGTTGGTTTCACCGTTTCATCGCCAGTGTTGACAGTGCTCTGTTCTTTCAGGGTCTAACTCTGCCATCAACACAAATACTTTTGTACGGAAGAAAAAACCCAGCAGAGCCCCTCAGAGCGATGCCAACGAAGCGCCGTCATTTGTCGCAAAGTTTAGTCAGCGGAATAGTCCCGGGAGTTCCAATCGGAGCAGCCCTCGCACATCGCCTCCACAGGGAGATTGGCAACCCAGGGAGGGCCAGCCGGGCATTCCCGAAGGAGGACTCGCCGTGGAGCAGTTGGAGCCAGTGCTTCCTTCGGCACATCTAAGCAATGTGCTGGATATTCACAACATGGCTAAGCTGCAAGAAGAAAGTCAGTGATTTGTGCATTTTTTTATTTTTTTCCTGGATAAACTTTTAATTTTTATTGTAGGTTTACGCCAAAGCATGAGCTCTCCGTACATGATGAAACGCAGTAAGTGTCACGTTTGAGTTATTTCTGCAAGTTTTACCCATCTCAACATTTCAGATGCACAGCGATCTAACAATAGTTTGGATTCTCTTGGGAGCTCTGAATCGAGCGGGGCCCCTGGGAGTCCATACGGGAGCAGCCAATGCCTGAACAACAGTGCAAATGGCAGAGTACAGCAGTCGTCTGGTAATATCAAAAAACATCTCACGCCACACATCACGCATCATTTTCTTCCTCAGGTGAAACTCACCGTCGAAGTCTCCCTAATATTGCTCGCTCAGGGCTCTCATTGCGCCCCAATACCAGCGACCCCCGTCTTTCATCTAAGGCCTCACCCCGGGGCTCAACGCAACGCATCCCTAGGACCCCTGGGAGTGGAGCGCGGCAAGCATCGCCCGGACGAGCCCTTTCTCCGCCACGCCAGAGCGCTTTGCCACGCGCTAGCGGTATTCCTCGCCCGGGATCTTCATCTAAATTACCAACACCCAGAAAGTGAGTTTGCTTCTCAATTTAAGAATGTGCGTTTTTTTTATGATGATTTGATAACAGGTCAAGTATTCCTTCAATGCGAAGATCTGTCACTGCACCTAGATCGGTGGATGACAGCTGGAAAGATGGATGTTTTTGATGTTAAAAAGTGTACAGTACTGTTGTTAATTTATTTTGTTATGGTCGAAATGATTTTTAGTCAAACTCTCAACTCACGTGTTTCTGCAATTCTTCATTGTGTTTCGATTTTTCGACCTTTTCGAGCAACGAAGAAAACTGATCACTCAAGTTCTTGGTTTCCATGGCGACCTATTTCGATGCGTGGCTCCATATCACTCTCCAACTGATAAGCACAGTATCCATATCTGATTATCTTTTAGCAGCATGGTTAGGACCAAGATTTTAATCTTTTTATCTCTTTTTTTTTTTTTTTTTTTTTTTTTTTTTTTTTTTTTAACAATTTTGAGTATTCATTTTGATTCCCCCAAAAATGAAGGGGAGGGGGGGGGGAAAAGTTCCATTTAATGATTTGAAAAATCCTAATTTAACTTTAGTCGTCTTCCATGCTGTTTGATTTGGTTAAATTTTCCCTTTGGCTGGGTGGGGGGGGGGGGGGAAAAAAAATTT
>KB303819.1:172535-214777 GCA_000328365.1 Capitella teleta
CCCAAACACCACGGTTTGCACTCAACGCACTCTGCATCTGTGAGTGGACATGTGCAGGAGTGAGTGGAGAGGCATTTGCGACCGTGGCAGATCCACGCCTCACAGAAATCACAGATGGCTCCCTGTTCATTAGAGCATAGATTAAAAGATGAGGCAAAGCGAGAGGAGAAGAAATGAGGGTCAGATAGGAGAATTGAGCCAACTGACCACCATTGCAATGCCCGTTGTGAATACTCCAGGGTGCTTAATGACACAATCTCCAGTTTTCATCATGCATTTGGATTTCCCTAGGCGACAGAGACGCGAAATTGAAAACATGAACAACTAAACTGGGCGTGAATCCTACCACACTGAGCACAAATCGTGATGCGCTGAACCGCTCCACAGAAATAACAGAATGCTCGATTCTTCTGCCGACGATGACATTGATCACATTCCTGGAAGTATTGGATACAAAGTTTAGTCACAATATAGGTTGGGAAGGAAGGGTGCATGGGTTTAAAACTACTACATTTTGATTCAAAAGCAGATCTGGTGATCTTGATAGTAACCTTAGCCTGCCGTAAATAACCTAAAATATTATAATATACTAGTATATACTAATATAGGCTTTGATTCTAGGGCCATTCAGTACATCTTTCATAACTTTCAATCATACGCTATACAAACGATAGTAGATTTCGTTAATGATTTTCCTTTGGCATTTTACCATAATGATAATGACCATTTAATGTTATGAGAACAGTTCAGTTCATTTGAAAGTCCTTTTGCATGATCAAGACTCCGATTTTCATGACTTGAGAGCAGACGAATTTTAAAGGTTGAAGCTGAATTGTTGACTGGGACGTACAATGGAGAAGTTGCAGGGGCGTTCGACCAGAGGTCGTTCGGTGCCTCGTATGGCTCTCTGGCGTTCCTTCTGTTTCTCGGCTTTCTTCCGCTGCCCTGTCTTCTTTTTTGGCATTTTGATTGTCGGCTTATTTCAATCAGATGTGGATCATCACACGAGACAAACTCAAGTCCGGAAGTACCGAATACCAGTCGGAAACATTCGGTTCTTCCCGTCAAAAGTACAGTGCGTCCTGCTTACAAGACTTGGAAAACATTCAATGCATTGATTCCTTAATTCAATTATATTTCAATATAGGATTCTTGAAAATGTTTGAAAATTACCATTTTATTAATTAAAATTACATTGCCTGATACAATATTGCATATCGTCAACACGAATAAAAGAATAAGGCCTCGTTGTTAAATGCAGGGCTCAACATTTGCTGGAGCACCGACATTCTTCCACTAGTGAAACGACCTTAATAATACTAGTAACTTAACACTAACTTATTTGTATAGCGCAAATATCACATTCAGTCATGTTTCAGACGCGATGTAAAAAAGAAAACAAGATAAACTATTAAAAAGGACGAAGTATGAAAAATAGATATAAAAATCATTGATGGTAGTTATTAAAAAGGTAGGGTTTCTGTCTTCATTTTAATACATGTAATCGTAACAATGAAAGTCAATCTGCAATACTATTTACAATGCGGTATCAGTTCAAAAAGTGCATCGTTCTACCCATGATCACAAATTCCTCATACACCGATGCATACCAGTATGTGCATACATGAATAATAGAACATATACATGTAGCAGCGGATTTGTAATTAAATGCTGCACAAGTGGTTCAACTGTAAATAATTGATCTGACCATGTTGTGATTTTTCACGAAAAAATAATCAATGAAAGGATATTAACAGTGGATAGAATAGTATAAGTTATGGATGACTTTTTATGAGGATAGAATTAATAAAGAATTTCCCCTAATGATGATGAGGGAGATTTTTGGGCTGAAGTAATGGCCTTCTCGTTTGTCTTCTGCAGTCAGTTCGATTTTCTTTTTTAGTTTGCTAATAAATTTGGTTGTTGGTGGTCCCCATGATCCTAAAGTTTCAAAAGCCAAAGATTGAATATGGTAATTTTCTGACAGATTACAGTATTTGACCAGCTTGCATTCTTGTTCTTGCTGAAGCCCCGGCTGTGGTAGCACTGTTCATTACTCTGGAGTCGCATAGAGTATCTGTAACGATCACATCCCAAATTACATTGTTGGTGGGAGCAGGGACATAAGCGTAGTCCATCTAGTTGCTCGCTATCTGTTCTGGATAGGACGTTGGGCTCCAACATGCTCGAGATGTTTGCAGTTTGCAAGCTCTTCTTGATTAGGTAGTTCAGTTTGGTGTGTCAAGGGAAACGCCTTGCTTTGAAGTGACATGAAAGTCCGTGGATGCCTCAGCAATTCATTCTCTTTCCACAATGGCCATAAGAGGATTCACAAATTTTGCACCCAAGTTGAATTGCAACAGTTGTTCTTAGTTCATCCAAAGAAAGAAAGGTGCCGAGGTTTGTGTACGGAGAGGCATGCATCAGTCTGCACTGTGGTGTGCTTGTGAGACAATTAATCTAGTCTTTGCTTATTGATTGGATTGACTGACAAGTTTAGTAAAGTTCTTCTGTAACTGAATGTTGTCCAACTCTTGTTGGGTTCCCTTCAACTCTTCGTTTGGTCTTTCTTCATTCGTCCATGTTAATTAAGTTTCTTGCAGATCCCTTGATTTATGAGTGTAGGATCTTGCAATTTGCGTCGTCAACGAGTCTGATGCATAACGTGAATCATGTAAGCTGAGGGTGCTATTTTAGAACATGATCGTAATTTAATTCAATTTTACTTATTTTTGATTCAAATACTGTGGAGAGAAAAAAATCATTCACGGGACACCAAGGAGTTGCCAGGTTTGTGAGTTCTGAGTTTGGATGGGAGGGAATTGAGCGATGAAAGGCTGAAGTTGAATGTCATCTGTGAGGTTGTTGACCTTGAAAAGCTCGCACTTTGATGGATTTAATTGAAGTTCCATAGAATCGAGGGGATTGCACAACTTTAGTGTCTGTTGTATTACTGTTTCTAGATTCCCAACAATCCATCCATGGTCAAGGTACTAAATATTGAGATCAGTGTCTTTAACATCAGTAATTGCATTATGAAGAGCAGTTGCCAAAAGGACTGGCCAAGAGGATCTCCTTGTTTGACGTCTGTTTGCAATGTGATTTTGTAATCACAAAAAAGAAAGTATTCTCTCTGCAGCATAACTTTCCCATATGTATGGATAGAAATCAGGAAAGTGTTTAAGTGTCACTTTCAAAATAGTGTCTTACAATATTGAGTTTAGTGATGGGCGAATATTGAATTTGTCCAAACATTCGAAGCTGAAGCTTTGCGCAGCTGATATTCGTCGAAGCCGAATAGGGATTCCCTCATTATGCGAATTTATTAATCTAATTCCCTCATTAATCCAACCAGAATCCCTGGAACGAACCTGGTCAGATTAGTGAGGGGTGACTTATTACACATTAGATGTGTATGCTTTGATCGGACAATTCTACATCTCCAATAAACTGAAGGGTTATGATTATATCGGAAGACATGTTGATGTGCAACAGAAGCTCTAATGTGTAGTTATCAACTTGACTGAGGACAGTGCACGAGGGAATTGCTTGATTTCAAAGCAACATCACAGGCTCAATACACTGAGTTAAGTTTTGAATTTGGTGGGTACATTTGCAATGCAATCAGCTTCTCAGTAATGTAAGCATTATTGGGTCTGATAGGCTTGTTCTCATCTTTAAGTCCAATAAGACCTCATACAGCCGCATTGACACACACATTACGTTAAATAAAATAGCTAGTGCAATTCCCAAATGAATTGGATAGGAGACTTGAGTATTTTTCTATCTCATTGAATATGCTTTTTGAAGTCGTGGGTGGTTGAAAAAACATTATATAATTATGTCCTGTTTCGGAACCTATTAAGGTTTGATTTATTTTTATTATTAAAGTTTTTTTTTTTTTTTTTTTTTTTTTTTTTTTCACTTGTGTTGGCCTTATGTTCATAGCAAAGTTATTCATATCGACAATTTCGTCTTTGTCTTTGTTCTTTTTCATTTCATATTACTGCACATTTTTTGTACGTGTAAATGATGACGATGGTGAGTATTATCACTTGAATATCATTTGGTATTTCGAAGATTTCTTATTGAATTACATTTTGTAGAACCAGTGTTTAACTATGCTCGAGGCGGGATTCTTCTGCCTGTGAGCATGTCGTTTTTCGAGCCCTGTTCTCAACCTTGCCGAATGCGCTTGCGCAGTGACATACATCGTCCATATTGCAAAGTGTAATCAGTGTAAATAAGCTCGATGCATTTGTCAAGTGAATAAACTGGGTTTTTTTCGAATACCCGATGCCATAACTGCCTCAAGATGGGTCTACAACCCCTTGAGTTCAGTGAATGTCTCACAGACAGCCCTTACTTTAGGGACAAACTGCATGCGCACGAAAAGGAGTTGGATCGAACGAGCAAGTCTATCAAACTGATTATGACAGAATGCAAGGAGCTTATTTCTGCTGCAAGGAGTAAGTTCATGTTAACTGGTGTATTCCCCTCCATAATCCATTGCACAAATCTATAGGCAAGGGAAGCACCCCTTACGATTGCGAATTTGTTTCACACTATCTGAAGTATCTCACTTCTCCTTAGCCTGCCCTATTTTAAACTGTATAATTATGTATATCATAATATGTAAATATCAAATATTATTTGATATTTATCATATTTGATATTATCTTATACATCCGGCATATTTGAAATATGCCTGATTGTCATATAAGTAATTCAGTGCATAGCATAGTGTATACTATAATATATACTGTAGAAACACTATATTTTTCACGGAATTCATATTTTGCAGTTTTTCATTCTTTAGTCTTTTTGCAAATCCCAATTGTTGTAGATGGAGCTTTGTATATTAAGGTCGTGTTTTTTATGCTTCTGAGTTTTGGACCATGGCGTTAAAATCAGGAGAACATCTTGCTGTAGTTCCATGTTCTTGTTCAGCTCAGATCACACGATAGTGCGACACTTGATTACGTTTATCTTGACAACATTGCTGTAGCATACAAACTAACCATGAGACTAGCAATCTAGTTCAACACAGTTGAACACAGCGACCTGTTTGATTGATAAAGCACTCAACAGGCTGCAGATAATCATGCAGAAAAAATATGTATCCAACACAAGTACACTCACTTAATTCTTGTGATGCCTAATAGATATTTATATACCTTAATCCACCAGCAAAACCATGAAGTATTCCGGATAATTATGTGTATTTGTCTTTTACCTAGTCCAACAGAATTCACGCATCATCATCCTCAGATTGAGGCCATAACTGCGATCATAGCCTAACGTACATTATGTTATGATCACCGCATGCTTCATATTCAGAATGGACGCATCAATTGCATGGTGCATCATGTGTTGCATGGATCTCGTCTCTCGTAGCACATCATCCGTGACCAAAAGCCCATTTTGGATGGGCATCAGTTTCTTTCTTTTTTTCTGAGCTGCCAAGTCATGATTGGCCTGCTGTCATATCAAAATGATTGCCTCAACAAATCTCTGTGTAAAATACTCCTGGTTAACTTATGTATTGGGTCCCTTTATTCACGGAATCTTATCCAGGATTTTTGATTTTGCATCGAATATTTATTGTTGCACAGAGTGGGCCGAAAGGAGTCTCTCTACTCCGTGTTAAAAACAAAACTAAAATTTTGCTAAAATGTATCAATTATTTCAAAAAATAACTACCTGGTATGCATTGACTGTTATTCTGTGCCCATTTATGTCAAGAAATCAAATAAAAAGTCAATTTTGAATGAGGGAGGAACATTTAAATGCGAGAGGTGAGTGATTGTGAAGAGAGCAAAATCAGATGAGCCCCTGAATGAGCATTACAGAATGTCACCTCTTGTATGGTGCTTCAATACAAACTCTTTGCATTGTTTTGATTTCGGGAGATAAACATTAGTGCTATTGTCACAACATTAACACTCTCAAACAAAACAATAGTACGAGAACATTGCCTTATGCATTCAATGAAGCTTATCCATGATCAGGGGCCCTGTTTGCCGCTAAATGTGGAATCATCGCGGAATGTTGAGTGCACCCTAATAATTGGGATAAATCGGCATAAAATTGAATAGAAATGATGGGAATGACAGCATGACAGGACTAACCATGCCAAGTATTTATTTCTCTTATCTGTGTGATATTTACACTGCGATCTGTTTTGTAACACTTTCTCAGAAATGCGTCACGCCATTGTAGAGCATTGAGATCTTTAACATGGAGTAGATAGACTACTTTTGGCCCTGCACTCTGTATAGAACGTTGACGAACGTTGTGGATTTTCATCGCAAATGCGCTATTCTCTCTCCCAAAACAATTATAAAATCAAATTCAAACTGGATATGTGATCTTCTGCCATAAAAGCGGTGATAAGTTGCTAAAATATTGTTGATTGTTGAAGCTATTGAGAACAATGCTTCCTGATCATTGAGGTGTGAATTTTAGCCAAATTTCTCAAATATTTCTGAAGTTAATGCAAATTTCTTATTTCCATCATTTTTCAGTGGATAGAATCAAAAATTCAAAACATGTGTTTGTCAAAATTGAGCCACTTTTAGTTATTTGAACTTGCATACTCATTTTTATTAACCTCTTGAGGTCAAAGATAAAAAATTGATGCAGCAGCATAAATGACATGATTTCAAATTAGATTGCATGCAAAAATTCCAAAGAAGAATCACATATATTGTTCAGCCAACAGAACTCTGGATTTAATTACCAACAATTTGGAAGGACATCCTGTTTACGCATCACATAGTCACGTATCAAATTATCCATATTGAAAATGAATATTCATTTGTTATAAAATAAATGGATGATGCAGTATTTTTATAATTGCTCCAATTTGTTCTGATATGAGGAATTCTTCAGTTTTAAATGGATCAGTTAATCAAATAAAATGATAATTGATTGTGCAATAAATAAATATCTTTAGTTCTGAACTGAAGAGTCTGACCTTAAGATTGAACTGGGGAAATGAGATGGCACAAATACCTCTGCATGCAATCACTCTGCCTCCTTCTCACCTTTAGAGCTAAGCAAGAGAAATTGTTTACACCTGCATTTAGAGAATAAATATCTGCTACAGCAGTGATCCGTGCAGTGCTGAAAAGGCTTTCTTTCTCCTCAGACGGGTATAGTAGAAACCCAGTTTGCTTCTGTTGTTTCATCTCCGTTATTTATACATTTATTTGTACAATTATACATATCATGTGTAATTGTTTTTTTATTTTTCAGATTTGTCGAAGGCTCAGCGAAGTTTCTCTTCGTGTTTGACCAACTTCAAATTTGATTGCATCGGGAGTGAACAAACAGAAGATGAAGTCATCATTGGTCAGTATCCCTTTCAGTACTCTTTCAGTACTCTTTCAGTACTCTTTCATTTCTCTTTCATTTGTGATCAGTGTTCGTTGGTTTACTTGCGAACATTCAATCCATACTACAGGGATGCACTTCATGTTCGTTGATCTGGCATAATTGTTGTTCTAGCCTCAACTCATCAACGTTTGATTATACAATTATTTGAGCTGTGAAGCCTTTTGGGCTGATACATGCTGAACCCCCCCCCCCCCACCCCCCGACCATTGCATGCATTGATGAGGAAAATGATTGCATTTAAATCTACTTTCATAAGAACCAGAGACCAGAGCATTTGTATGCTTATGGGTTCATGGCTTCCTTCCTCCCATGATCTATCTCTGTCTGATCTTGTTGAGAATTCACATTCTGGGTTTCAGTTTTGAAACTAGTTTTTATATTTTTATTTTTTTCCCCAAAGCCTGTATGATTACAGTTATTTTAGCAATTGTTCTTTCAACGACTCAGTTACTGCTATTGTTAGTGCAGAATTTCATGCCTACCGTCAATATTTAACCCAATTTTGTGATTTTTTTTTTATATTTTTTTTTTCATTTTTACCAGCACTAATCTATGACTAATTGGTAAATTTATGTACCGTTTTGGGTACCTGAAGTTATACCTGACGTACAAGGACCCATATATATATATATATATATAATTGTATATTTTGAACATTCACGAATATCACCATGTTTCTTGTTTCTTGCATCACAAATAAGTTGAACTAAAGTAATTGATAATTTATGAGCAGATGAAAGCAGGACTTAAACCGTTCCAATATTGTATGGCTTTTACATCAATTATTTCCATCGTTTAAGAGAAAAGAAAAAAAAAAGATACATATCAGAGAAGAATGATGAGCTATTGATTGCTTTCAAGGCTGAGTTCTGTTCAAAGACCGACCCCAGCACTTTGCTCTCAAATGCAGTGTGAATGAAAGTATCCTCGGATGACAAGAATTGTTAATTATTTATAAGTACAGGGTATTCTTGCTTTAATTGCAATTATCAATTTAATATAAAGTATAGAACTGCAAGCTCTGCATTCGGGAAACCATTTGTATCAGATTTCAAATTCGAGGTCAACCAGTGCAAAATAATGAAGCATGTTGACGCATGGTCAAGCTGTCAGTTTACGCAGGGTCAAGGATCGATTTCGTTGCAGTCAATGGAGGAGCAACAGGCTGCGTTGATTGCCATGGCTACGCTCCGTTGATTCGACATGCCTGGCTGATTAATGCCTCTGGCATGCAACGCCCAACTGCATGGCAGCTAGGGGTACTGCTATGCCAGCATGGTTCAAAGTTGAAACATCAAAGCATTTGGTTAATTCTTATCTGAAGCATAAGGTATGCTCATTACGATACAGCACTCTGAATTGAGATGCTGATCGTGTAGTCAATTCCAATGATATGTACAAGTCAAAGTTGTTGTTTTTTTTTCTTTTTTTTCATTTTTTTTTTTCATTTTTTTTTTCGTAATCATTTCGTTTGCGTTGAACCCTGCGCAAATTGATTTACAGTTATGCACTAATTAGCAACATTACTTGTACACAATTTCACGAAGTAATGTTCTAACTTTGTGCAATAATTTTCAGGGAATTCGCTGAAGGAATTCGGTCGCCTCATCTCCGCCGTTGAGGATGAACGCGACAGAATGGTGAGTCATCGCTTCGTGTTGCCATGGTTACTGTGCAATGAATCCATTTGAATTTTGAATTTTTACCATCGCCCATAAAAAAAATCTCCACCGTCGGATCTCCAGAATGCTTTGTACTTAGCGCACTTGTTGAGTCTTGTTTACTGCTTGTACTATTACGTCATAATTCCCGATTGTTGCACAATCCAACTGAAGTAAATTCGTATTATTAGGGTCATTTTTTAGGCTGCTCCCGTCGATGTAATAGAATTGTAGATTTCAATCGCGTGCTGTTCCGTGGGGCATTGCGTGTTTTATTTCCCTTTGGTCATTTTCTTGTCGAATGGTTAATTGGTATAATTGTAGCATTTTCGGCTACATCGCTTCGAGGCAGTTGGCTTCATGTTGTGTACTAATATATATGCATATTTCAAAGTAGAAATTCTCTTGTTGTATCGCGATGGCGAAGGTCGATATTGGCACTGAATATTCAGTATATATATAAATACAAGTACTGGTTCTAATCGAGCGTGGAAGTTTAGACTTATGTGTTACTCTGTGAGTAGTACTGAGTACTAGTATTATTTTTGGTGGAAAGTGATGTATTCGTCGCAGCAACATACATATATCATGGCTTTCCTTGAGTACGTTTTTCTCGCCGACCTAATTGTTTTTGGCAACTTTCAAAATCGATGTTGCCAATTCAAACAACGAAAATGACGGAGAAATGGAAGAATTGTGTGGGTTCGCGTTGCCCGTCTCCGGTATCGGCCGATGGAACCTTGTCGCCATGGAGACGGGCCCATTCGAGGTCATGACCTTGTTCTCCTTTCATCTCACGGACGTCTTTCTCCTGAATTTGCTGACCCAATTTCGCGATTCGAGATGGAAAAGAAAAATGATCTCTGTCGTAGAGTGGATTACGTATTATAGTTCCACTCCTTACGCCGCATCTCATCGAATCAGCGTCGTTTTTGGCCCAATTCCAAAATTAGAGCTTCCGTATGCTGTTTGTCTATTTCTTATTCATCCTAATCACCGCGAACTGAATAATGAAATACGCTGCGTTGTCGGGTCTATCACTAATGAGTTCATTACCTTACAATTCATTCATACCTTGTTATAATATAGACTGGGTGTGTGTGAATCACTGCATGCTAACTTATTCTCTGGTATTCTACACAGTCGACTAGTGCTATTATTTTGCACTTTGTCCGTCTTGTTTATGCTAGTTCTGTCGTTTATAACCAGGTACTATAGTACTTGTGTGTCGTATGCGGAAGTACACGTCTGAGTAATAGGGTTTAAGAAAAGAGGGAAAAACAGGGCGGTAAATCGCTGCTCCGTAAGAGAGGGGAAAAAATCTTTGTAAATTTATTCGTCAAAAGAGTTTTCAGTTTTCTCCCAAGTAAACACGAGAAGTGAAAACGAGGCTTTGTTTATTCGTGTTATCCGCATTGTGCGCGTGCCGATGTTGTGTTTCGTTGCCATAACATTCATCGTTTATTTTTTCCCGCCTTTTTCTGTATATTTAGTTTCTTGTGCTTAATATTTTTGCGATGGATACTTGTAAATTCTAGTCCAAATTCGCTTCATATCAACATGTTTTTTAATTGTTCCTTCCGTTTGTATGGTATTTTAGTCCACAGTTTCTGATTGATGACCCAATTTCGTGACCCATTTATCGCGACTTATATAGTATGTCTCTCATGCTATAGAAATCGGCTTTGCATAGCGATTGTCGATGACTGTACGCTTGTTATCTTGAATAATGAATGGCGATGCCTGGCCCATTCCATCCGATGAAGTAATCAATAGGGTATTACGCAATCCAGCATCATGCATATTGAGTCGAAAGCAAGCATGGCGGAGCTATATTATTATATAGGTTATAATCGAACAGTGTTATCTAATGCTTGTGTCGCGTTCGACGCCCTCAAAGATAATAATTAAGTCAGTTTTTGCTACTTTAATTGCAAGGATTGAAATGGGCGGAGATTGTAATATCATACTGATATGTACAATTTCCAAATATGGTCAAATGGGCGTGGTTTGCTCAAGATGATTGACAGGTGGTGCTGTTGTGAAGTAACAGCTGCTGTTTCTGAAATTCTGTATATTTTCAATGTGTTGAATTGTGAAAGAGTGAAAATATTCCCTGTGTTCCTCGAATTTGAATTATTTGTAATCCTTTGTCTTTTTTGGCTTCCAGCTGGACAGAGCTTTTGATCAAATCATTCGACCATTGGATGCGTTCAGGAAAGATCAAATTGGTGGCGCAAAGGTGAAAATTATATTTTGTTTTTTCCTGAACACTGAATTCAATTGCGGTATAAGTCAGCATAATTATGAGTCACGTGTTGGCACCAGCAAATAATAATTGAATGAATTTCATTTTATTATTTATCACCCAGCTAATTATTTTTATTGTGGTCTTATCTGAGTTGCGTACTCAACATTGTTTGCTATGACATAATTAAAAGACTTTTGTGATAATGAGTCTTTATTTTAATTTGGATATGCATTTGATTTGATATGAAATCTTTGTCCTTATTTGTAGAATATAACTCAATGTTTTGTTTTTCAGGAAGGGAAAAAGAAATTTGACAAACAGACGAACAAATTCTGTCAGTCGTTGGACAGATACCTTGGACTGAAAACGAAAGCTGGTGAAACATCTCTTTCGGAGGTTCGGTCATTGCTTCCATAATTGTGAACTCCTTTTGTATTTATTGTATTATTGTATTTTTTGTGATTTGCACAGGCGGACAGCACTGTAGAATTTGAGAGGAAACAGTTTTACCGGGATTCCATGCAGTACGTCCTCACATTGCAGGAAGTACAAGAACGAAAGAAATTTGAATTTGTTGAAACGGTACGTGGTGAATTCTGGTTGCTCCTCTGTAAGGTATTGATGCCTTGCTGTGTTCTTCAACCAAAGCGTGATGAATCAGAGTTCTCCCACTTGGTTTTATTGCGATCTTTTTAGCTCAAAACCAACCACCGAAACTTGCACCTTAATGTATCTGAAGCCTGCATCTTGTTAAGATCTTTCTTAGGAGTTATAGGCCATTAGAATCCTGTGCTATAAGCTATGCTTATAATGCAAACAGGATGTTGCTGGATTTTATGCATTGGCTTATCAATCAATCAATCAATCAATCAATCAATCAATCAATCAATCAATCAATCAATCAATCAATCAAAATTTTCATTCATTTTCACATTAATCATTTCTCATCAAAAGTGGTGCTCAAGGGACATTTGTATTAATTATTGAGGCATGAATTTCATCATTGATCACTGCATGTAATTCATTCATCATATCCTCATTTGTGCTTTGAACATCTTGCGTGGGGATTAGGGACATGATGCCAATGTATAATATTGACATGGTATCTAAGCTTAAAAAGCAAGAATAATACTAATGGTGTCAGCGTGTTAAAAGAGTGCAAAAACAGAAATAATATGGAAGTGAAACAAAAAATATAAACATATACAGCTAATTATAACAATGTTAATTACCAACCAGCAATATTTATTGACACAGATTATGCAAAGAGGATATTTATATTTTTGATTAAATAAAAACTCCATTTGTGCATGATAACATTTCTTCAAGTGGTCTTTTTTTTTTTTTTTTTTCCTGAGTGTAAAATTTTGAATTTCAAGATGTGTTGTTACGGTGTACGATTAAATGGAATTATTTTCGTGGATTTCATTTCATTATTTTATTCTAGCTGCTGAGCTTCATGTATAGTTGGCTCACTTTCCTACATCATGGTGAGCGGATTTTTTTCCTATCTTGATAAGATATCAATATTGATAAAAATGGGTTTTTAGGCCACGAAGTTGCCGAAGATCACAAACCATTCATGACGGACTTACAACTGAAACTGCAAAAGGTTAATATTTAGCCAAATTTTTTTAACTCTTCTTCCAAATATTGAAATCCTCCGTGACAACCCCATAATTCATTCTGCTGTTCAGAGTCGGGACAATTTTGAAACAACGCGGAACGAAGCGAAGTCACTCATGGAACGGATGCTGGAGGTCAGAGGAACGGTAAAAACCTAACGCTTTCCGCATGCACCCAGGGGGACCGTATCATCAAATTCAAACAGGGGCCCTTCTCATTGAATTTGATGATCACCCCTCTCACCAATATAAAACTCTCATGCTTCCAGCTATACCTAAAAGCGTAATCCGTAGTTGAATTTTTTATTAACTATTGCTGAGTTATACAGTAGCTAACTGTATTTCATCTCCAATGCTTCTATGAAGGTTAATGTAAGTATTTTTCTTTTAGCCCCTCCCCCTTACCAGACATCATAATCCCTTACGTGTTGTCAATTAAAGTTTTACTTGTCAATAGCAGATATTCTGTTTTTTATTTCGTCAACTTTTGTAATGTGCACTTTTCTTCTGATATTAATATAACTAACTGCATGGGGCTTATTTTCCAGAATTGAAGTTCCAATTTTCTGAGACATACCGTACTCTTGTTTGTGAAGGGCAGATTGCGCTTGCTTACTTGAGACGGTTCTTTCTTGCCTCAGCCCCTGATTCTAGATTTACAAGATTGGATATTATCGTTAAATATTCATCAATAATTAGTAGGTCTCAATTTACTTTTGGATTTTCCCCACAGAAATCCCAGCAGGGAGGAACGAACAAAACCTGTACGAGGGAAGGCTACCTTTTCATGCAGGAGAAAAGTGCGTGTTTATAATATTTGCGACACATTTTTAAAATTCTCATTTGCGCAGAGGCCTTAACTACGACGTGGAACAAATACTACTGCTTATATCAGAAGGAGAACAAAATACTGACCATGATTCCCTACAACCAAGTGACCGCCAAAGGGGTAAGTGGGGTCAGTCGATATTCTTCCTCTTATTTTGTCTGCCATGTGGGCGGAGCTTGTATTTTGGGTGGGCGGAGCTTTGTTCTAAATGGGCGGAGTTCCAGATATAATGGGTGGAGCTTAAGTACGAAAAGGAATTACTTTATGTTAAAATTATTATTAAATTTCAAATACAAACTTTGCACACAATGATGGACTATTTTTATTATTCTGATTTTAATCAAAACTTTTTGTTGTTGTGATTTTAGATGATTTCTTTATAAATGATTTGATGATATTCTTTTGTTGCTAACCATTCCTTGTGTTTTATTTGTTTCTTTCGAGAACATTGTGATTTTTGTCATCAGGAGATCCAGGATTCATAACTGATCATTTCTCCTACCATGTGCACTCTTCTAGTACTTCCTCATAGCACTTTCTCTGTCCTCAGTTGGTGCATGTAATTTGGTTAAATTACCATACATTAGCATAGATTATAAGCATGTTTTATTTGGTGGCGTACAGAGTTGGTTTTTAATATATTTAATAATAATTATTTATCATTTCCTCTTAGCGTATTTCCTCCTTGGATATTTTTTGCATGGTGCTCAGAATGCTCGTAATTATATTTGATACACTTCTTCTGTCATCATATCAGCACCCGCTATCTGGCATGCCTTCAAATCGATCAATAATTGGTATAATTGAAATGTCTCCTCGAATTTCCGTAGTCAGCATCAAGGAATTCTGACCAACTTCCCTTCTTAGGCTTCCACGAGCAATCTGGCCATCCTGTGTGATATTTATTATGCTTGAATGTTTTCGGTTCAAGAGTTTCTCTTGTTTGATAAGGTATCCATTTGTTGTTTTGAATCCATTGTGTTTCTAGAAAGAAGGCTGACTCTGAAACAGAGGTTTATCCTTGGTTCTTTTGTGGTTAACTTGTCTCTTGGGCATAAGAGTCTCTCATTAAGTTGATACATTCTGAATTAATTAACATTACTGTAAAGAACTTTTTTTTTTTTTCAAGATCACCACCGATCCACTAGGGTTCAGAATTACTTGACATTTTAAGAAATTATTTCCAATTTGGAAATAATTTCTTAGAATGTAATGATGCAAGCCATTAGTGACCTCACTTTGGGGAGCATTTAAAATATATTTTTTCAAAGCCACCCTAGTTGAAGCATTATTCAAGTATGTAGGATGCGATTAAATAAAAATTGTATTTTTGATTGCCATGTGAAATATTTTTTTATTTTTCTGAACTCGTTTTACGTAGTCGTAATTTGAATCCGCGTTGCTTTGCAGATCACAACTGAAACGGCTGTGCTGACGTCTTGCACTCGCAGAGCGCAGGATTCCATTGACAAACGCTTCTGCTTTGACATCACCGTACAAGACAGGTGACCTTATGACCCCTTCATTGACCCTGTTGTGACCTTGGTTATGTGTAGAAACCAGCCTTACACTCTGCAAGCTCTCTCTGAAGAGGATCGCCGGCTATGGCTTGATGCCATGGATGGAAAAGAACCGGTAAGCTCGCTTACGATTTTTTGGGGCTATATATAGCATTTTATTCGCAAATAATGTTTGGCAATTTTTGATTATTGATCCGTACTCTGGTCATATTTCATGGGTTTTAGCTGGGAATTGAAAGACATCTGCGTGATCTATCAATTGTTTATTCATATTTCGAATACGGAAAAGATCTCACAACCACCATTGATAGGGATGTTTTATTTTTTTCTCATCAGGTTTATTCAGCGCCTTGCAACAAACCAGAACTGGACAGTGAGTGTTTGTTTCATATTTTACCAATAAAACAAACATTGAAGTGCGTTTCATTTGAACTGAGATGAATAAATGTTTTGTCTTCCAGGTCTCCTTGACGATGTTGGATTTCAGTTCATCAAGAAATGCATTTATGCAGTTGAGACGCGAGGTCTGGAGGATGAGGGGCTGTATCGTGTCGTTGGCGTTAGTTCAAAGGTCAATAAACTCACCAGTATGGGCTTAGGTATGATCGTCGACTAGCGTGGATTACGGAATGATTTCATCTCCTCTCGCAGATCGACGCAAAGCGGATAAACTTCAACTTGCGGTTGACGGAGAATGGGAGGTCAAAACAATCACTAGTGCCATCAAGCATTACTTCAGGTGCTTATTATGCAAATGATATGCGCATCTCATTAATCCACCTCTTGCGTTTTGTTTGGTAGGTCGTTACCTGAGCCACTTTTAACATTCAATCTATACCAAGATTTCATACAAGCTGCCAGTAAGTTGAAGTAATTAATTCAGAAGTGAAATGCTGAAGTTTGTTTTCCCCCAGAAAAAGAAGCGAAAACATTGCGCGTAAATGACGTGCATGAATTAGCGCATAAATTACCCGAACACAACTTTGAAATGCTCAAACTGCTGATTTGTCATCTCACAAAGTGAGACTTCTTTCTCACGTATACACAGCAGCAGCAGGGATCATAATATTACGTTTGCAGGATTTCCGAGCAGTGTGCAGTCAACAGGATGACCGTGGCAAACCTGGGCGTGTGTTTTGGTCCAACGCTGCTCCGGGCGCAAGAGGAATGCATGGCAGCTATCATGGACATCAAATTCTGCAATTTAGTGGTCGAAATTTTGATCGACAACTACCAGCTAGTGAGTTTAATCCAGGCTTTTTTTTTATTTTACTTTTTTTTTTTTTTTTTTTAATTATAACATAATTTCAGATTTTCAACAATCCCCCTGAATTTGCCGACATCACCAACACCAGGGTATTAAACGCTAAGCCGGCCCCAGCTCCTAAGCCAGAGCCGCAAGTTGATCCGCCTAAGCCAGTAGCGCCCCCTGCCATGAGCAATTCGTTCCATTCACCAAGCCCGATGGTGGCGGCCCCTGCTTCTATGACATCATCGTGGGCACCAACCAATCACAGCGTGGGATCGTCATCTCCTCCTCTGTATGTCTCGTCAGATGGACCTACGTACGCGCAGTACAGGGCCAAACTCCGCCCCACTGGCGGTATTTATAGCCAGTATTCACCAGGTGGGTATTTCTCTATCTATAATACTAGCAGTTGTTTCATCGATTTAACCAAAGGTTTCGATTCTATGGAATTTCAATTTGTTTTTTTTTTTGTTTTTTTTTGTTTTTTTTTTTTTGCCCCTCTAAAAGTTTGGAGCAGCCTCTCAGGTATTAAGATCGGGTTCAATATCTGCACTGCGCTTATTTTGTTTTTTTTATTTAATTATTGCATATTGTGTCAGTGTTTGCTCAGGAGAATAACTTTTTTCTCAGGGATTTGTCTGTATCAATTAATGAAATGCAGGCTGCTTGGTTAGAAATTGCTTCCTCTCAAGATGCTGCCTGTCTCTAATTAAAATTTCTTTTCTATCTGTTTTTTTTTCTTTTTTTTTTTCTTTCAATTATTATGTCAGAATCATAAACATTTATCATCTTTGCTTCATTTTTTTTTTCTCTCACTCTGTGAAATCATTCTTGCTTATATCAATGTGTGTGTTGTTATATATTTTTTGATGTAAATTTCTTATATCTTCAAAATGGATATTCATTTTCACAATTCATCAATGTATAATCTCTCCTTGCACTTTTCGCTCCTAATTCAATTCCTTGAATATCCCCCCAATCTACATGTAATTTTATATATATTTTCCTCCAGGGGAATTACAGAGTACAGGCAGCGGCAGTAGCAGCACCGAGTCCCTCAACTCCAAGTGCTCAGCGTCATCTGCTGGCACCCCGCAGCCGAATGAACGCCGGCCCAATTCCAATGGCAGCCAGAATTATCCTCTTCCTCAGGGTCAGTGAAACAAATCTCATGATTTTCAATGAAGGAATTTCTCCTGTTCTCAAAAGAAATTCTAAATAATTTTGTCCGTGTTTTCTCAAGTGTTTTTTTTTCTTTAGCTCCGAGTCGATACAGCAGCCAATCACCTCACTCCGGCTCCGTGTCCCGCTCAGCCGAACTAGGGTACGTTGTACTTGTTGACCTCTGTGCTGAAATTCTAATCACGGCCCATAGAACATATAAACAAATTTCTGCTTTAGTTTTTGACTGCTCAAAAATGCTTTTCAATATGTATCTCTTGCCTGGGTTCAAAACGATTTGAAAAAAACCCAAACCCTGTTGATCGCATGTTTTCTTCTTCTAACACTTTGTTTCCTTCCATTGATTGCACTTTTGTGGTTTTTTTCACTCTCTTCGCTTACTTCGTTTTATTTGATTGTTTCTGGTCCAATCATGAATTTTTATTTATTTTTTTTTGTGTGACCCTCGTCAAAGACAATGAGAGAAGGAGAAAAAAAAAATCAATCTCATTTCAGTGGGACCAAGAAATCGCCGAGCGTTCATGAGTTAAGGGCGCAATTTTTCTCAGAACCAACAAAGTGAGTGCCGTCTCCTGTATAAAACTGAAAGCTCGAGGGGGTGTGTACATTATGAAGTGGGATTATTAAAAAAGAAAAGCAGCATTAAGTTTTCTGCTATATTCCCCCCCCCCCACCCCTCACTTCTTTTTCAAAAAAAAAAAAAAAAAAAAAAAAAAATCTTTGCGTTCAATTCTTTGCACTTTTCCTTGGCGCTTGTTAAACTTTAGCTTTTCTCTTTAAGTTTTGTTAATTTATTCTTCTGGGTTCCATTTTACTTCTTACATTAATTGCTAATTAACTGATTAACACAACACTGCCTTGCCTTTCCTGCCAGTGGAGTTACAATAGGCCACTCTTGTGCTTATTACAGAAAACGACCTTCGACTGACTCCATGTATGTACTCATTAACATATTTAAATGTAGTGATGTCTGGTGTTCATTCTTTTGTCGGCAGCCAATCAGGTTGCTCTGGCTGATTTTCACTGCTTTCTTGCACTCTGATTGGTTGGTTTAAAATTTTTGAATATTTTTTCCTCATTTTGTGTGATGTGCTTCTCTTATATTTTCTGCTTCTGTTCAAATTCTGTCTTGATTGTTGCTCTGTTTTGTGTGTTCATGTTGTGATGTCAGCCAATGAAATTTATCAGCATTTTGTGGACTATTCCATATTCTTCAGCCATTATGCTGTTTGTGGCATTTTATGTGCAAGCAGGAATCCTTGAGTGGCTGCAATTTAAATATTATGCATGCGATATAGCATAGATATATAGTTAAGGCTTATGTGTAAACATATATTAAAATTGTGAAATATTTGTGCGTTCTCTCTGTTTTCTGTGTGTGTGATGTGTCAAATCTTGGTTTTCGATGCATATTTTTCAGATTTTTAATTGTTTTTTTAGTGTGATAATTTTTTCGATTTTTTGTTTATAATTCATGTTCTGATATTTTTTGAATGGTCGTTATTTTGGTTCTTTTATATTTTCAGTTCTTCAAATAGTAGCGTGTCTAGTATTTCAAGTGGGACACCATTTAATCGAGGAGGAGGAGGAGGGTGCGTGATTTCTTTTGGAAATGTTTATTTTGAATTTTAATTTAAATTTTCTTCTCTCGACAGACGTCGTGTTCGCACATTGTATGCGTGCGAAGCAGAAAACCCAGCTGAGTTGTCCTTTGAGCCTAATCAGATTATTCAAAATGGTGGGTAATTTGCATAAAATTTACATAATTTATGATTATTTTCACAATTACGAGGTTTTGCCGCATACTGATTTTATTTCATGCTCAATTATGCAAAATTCTTCTTCAGTTCGGCCATCTCGGGAGCCTGGTTGGCTGGAGGGACTGCTTGATGGCCGAGTTGGCTTAATTCCGGCTAATTATGTAGAATTCCTAAATTAACTCTTCGTTAAGGACGAGTGCTTTGGACTGTGCATTGTGCTCATGTGGGCATATATTATGCTAATGGATATAATGAATATTCATGTGTCTATATTGTATTCAATGTTGGATATTTATCTCATTTATGAAGAAAGATGTTTTGAACTTTCTTTGGGAAAATATCTATGTAAATAGTTGTTGTTTAATTAAACGGCAATTTTGTTATTTTGTACCAATTTAATTATCTTTTATTCAAATTTTGTTTGTATAAGTAATAATGTTAAGATGTCTGACTCTGTTGCTAGTGTTTTAAAATGTCAAATTTCCTCAATTTTACTGATTCTTAACAGATTCCTTCAACTTTGAAATAATCCATATTCCTAAGCGGAATTTTTAAGAAATCATAGTTTTTATTACATTTTTAATTTTTTAAGTGTTTTTTTTTTTCTCTGAGCTATAATTACTAAGTATACAGGTTTACATTAAGCTTCATCTGGCAGAGCACCATTGAATTCACAAGGCATAATCTCATTGTATTGTAACTTTGATGAAATTATCAATTTTGATGGTGATTAAATTTGGAGAACCTCAAATCTGTGTGCGTATTAAATTCAAAATGGGTAAACATGTTATTTTTAATTTCTCATTTTCCGTTTATTTTTTTATTTTTTTGTATTTTTTTTTTCTTAATTTGAATCTGTGGTCAGTGATTTCTTATTGTTCTCTATTTTTTTATCAGTTATTTTTTTATCATTCCTTATCAAAATGTGATACATACTTGAAGCCGTTGTTGAGCATTTCAATTACATTTTTTATTTAGCGTTTATGAGATGAATAATTTTTATTATTTTTATTATTCCCTTTCAATTCCTCTTTCCCCGCTTATTTTCTTGCATACTTATTCTGAGAAAAAAACATCCTTCGCCCCTCTGCCTTTTTTTCTCTCCTTTTTAAACTCGATTTATATAATAAAAAAATTAAATTCATCTCTGACCCTAGTCATTATTTTTATTTTTCTTGCCTTCTAGACTGCCATCCTGTTGTGTACATCACTCGTCGCTTTTTCCCAGATTAATTCATCACATTTTGTTGAAAATTGTTGAAACCTGCTTTGTCATAATCTTGTATAATCTATTTGTCCATCTCGGTGTGTCTCCGATGCCCGTTTAATAAAACAAATTCTTGATATGATTCTGGCTTCTTTCTTTTTTTAATTTAATTCTTTCTGATGTGGTCCTTAGATCGCAGATATTGATCGATTATTACCCCTGATAATCCGGTATTTTCATAATCTGGCCTTGATTTTAGGACGAAAAAAAAAATCCTCTTTGGAGCATTGCAAAGTACAGTACAGTACTAATAGTTATGTGATCCGGCCTTGCTGTTAATCCGTCGGTTTCCATGGGTGATGGGAAATAACGGATCCGGAGTGGCCGAGTGGGTAAGTGTGACTTATTCATTGTAGACAATTAATTCCTGTATTAATAAATGACAATCATTAGCTAAAATTGTGTTACCATGAGTAGAACAAAGGAAGGTGAAATCGACTGAATGCATGTATGTATACATCAAAGATGGCTGCCACCACGTGTGGTGGACCACAGATGTCAACATCCGGTGCCGTGCGTGTTACGGCGTAATTATAATCGATAAAACAATGCATAATTATGTGATTCAGTCTCATTCGGGTCATATATGGTATGGTACGTGCGAGACTGCGAGTGAAATGCGTATATCCCGGGCGTCGAATAGACCAGCTGATCAGAGTAGGGCGTCTATCGATCCGTGCAATTGGAGAAAGTGAAAGTAGACCTCAAAAACTCCCACTTATGAGTTTCGACCCACTTTCGATTTGCTCCTTAGAACTGCATTCTGCATTTTGAATCCGTCCTTGGGGAAAGACGCGAAAGCACACCCGAAGTACGTATGAATTTAACTCATCAGAGTTTAAATGCTTGAACGGTATGTGCTATAAAACATGTTTTGTAAAAGTAGGTCAATATTGGAAAATCTAAGCGTTGCATGATTCTCAAATCTCAACACATTTTGCCAAAACAATACCTGCAGCTTATTAGTGAACTCATGTAGGGTTGATGTGTTTATCTTATTATTATTATTATTCTTGTTCTCAGTAGTAACCACGCAATTGGTTCATAACGTGGTTTTTAGATATTATGAGGGAAAAAAAAAAAGAAAAAAAAAGCCCCCATTAACATTAATGTCAATGCTTGCGATGAGCTGCAAGTATTGAAAAATTGCGCAGGTAGCCGACCAAACTAAACTTTAAGGCCAACAGCGAGAGTCCGGTGCAATGAGGGAGCCTGGGAGGTACTCAATGTCTAACGAGCAGACGACGGCCACACCACCAGTCTGTCCCGTAGATCGTGGAACTCATCTTCAAATCTGAAGAGGGAAGTGAGCTCGCGAAAGAAAATAGTCCGACATGTATGCTTGTGTTTTGTCGGATCGGCCAACTGGGTGTTACACAATGGGAGGGTACTATATATAGTAAAGACACCGCCCCGAATTCATCTGCTCTTGTGTTTACACCTCTCGCTGTAGTTAGGAGGTACTAAACTATATATAGACTAATATTAGAAAAATCCATACACATCTGCGCATGTGTTTTCAACCAGCTCAAGCAAGTATTAAACCAATGGTTAAATTATTTTTACCAAAAGGTATTTGGAGAACCGGGGCATCGATCCCCGTACCTCTCGCATGCTAAGCGAGCGCTCTACCATCTGAGCTAGTTCCCCTTCTTAGCAATCCACGCGTTCAGTCAGTTTGTAAACCGATCGGACCTTCAATTTTTTTATCTTATTCTAATGTTGGGGTAGGCCTATTACACCCGGGTCGCGCGTAAGGATTGTATTTAACGAGCGAGTCATAGCTAGAGATTAGAAATATGCGAGCTGACATTCTTGAAGTTGAAGGTATTTGTTTATGCTTTTATGAAGAAAACTAACAAAAGGTATTCGACTGAGTGCGCCATGAAGCACTGCCTGCAACGAATAAGGACACCAACAACGCGAATGCCATTCAAGACTCGACGTCGGCCGAAACCTTCAACAGAAGGCCAGCAATTGATGCTATAATGCATAAGTTATCATTCCGAACCAGAACTCATTATACAGGGGTTCCATCGAGAGACTATATCGAGTAGAACCGACAACAGGAAGACCGAGATGGCCACGAGATGGCGTTTCATTAATTACAATCTTACATGTACATGCACAATGTAGAAAATAATAGCGTAGCTCTATGGCTAGAATACTGAGCCGGGAAGATCTTTAGTTAATAGAATCTGAGTGCATGGAAAGACTGGTCGGCCATATCGAGCTGTGCGAACAAAATCTCGGTTTTGCTGAATTCTGATGGCAACGATATGGCGAAGCAGTAAGAGGAGAACAGAAAGAAGTTATGGCACGCCACGGAAAGAACAAGGGACACACAAAAGAACATCAACAATGGAAATACGCACTGAGAAGACCCAAATCACGACTATTACCAGGAAGGGGACACAGAGGAGGAGTGAGGAGGAATTTGATGATGGGAGAGGTGGAGGTAGGCGAGGTTTCACTTTGAAGATAGGGGAGTCTGGAGGAAGGGAGAAGGTATAATGATCACGTGGTTGATAGAAACATAATGGTACCTGGTTAGGATTTTCTTTCGTTGTGTTCGATCATTCGTCATATTAGAATGGTTACCGTTGCCTAGCAACCACTCATCATTACGCTGGGGCAATTGTTGTTTCACGGCTCCACCAACACCAGCTCATTTATGACTGTAAATTGTAATCACAATAATAATTCATTTTCTAAAGCGGAATATCCATGAATGCTCACATTATTTCACCACTCTGTAAAATAGAAGTGTATGTATATAACTATAAATTAGTATAACTCGTTGTAATTATAATTATTCGGTGACATTGCTTTGCAATGTACCGGTAACAACGAAGGTAACAAATAAGGTCGGGCCCTGTGTGTTACTGTCTATGATCATGCCTACAGCCCATGGCGTTGTGTACCTAATTACGGCATAGCATTAGCACCTGTACTTACACACTGATAATTTTACGCTTTATAGTTTATTGATATAGTTTTATGACCAAGCACAAAACTCGAGAGTGTTGGAGTTGCCGTAAAACAATCGTTATTTAATTTTATAAACCTGTGCCTGATCAAGAGGGTTTCAGAAATAATATTAAATCCGACAATAAATGATCAAGAGCTACTGTAGAAGTACTAATATTGGCGAGGGGTTTAATTCGGCGAATTGAAAAAAACAAAAAAAATTTAAAAAAATCGCCAAATTTAGTATCGCCAATACAGAAGGTTGACAGAAGTCATAAAAACATTTGTTTCTTTAGGAGTTTCTTTATTTCAAATTTTAGATTCGCCAAAATTAATATCGCCAATATAATCGTAATATAGACAATGCCAAATGTTATATTCGCCAATCTTAAGTATGTGTAGTTGTGTATGGCTGCTCACTTGGCATGTACAAATTCTTTAGGCTTATTTACTAGTTAATATTAAGTAATTATTAGATATGCGTATGTGTGCTTATAATAAGCATAATACAGAATTCAGTGTTAATTACACACGCTCATTATTACTTCTTCCGCATCGCATGTCTCGTGGCAATTTCTTTTCCCGCAATCCCAGCAAGTGATTCATGGCGCCGCCTGGCGAACGAGGCGCTAAGCTCAATGTCCCACAATGCACAGCGCACTTTGGAAAATGGTCGCTGGATCCAATATTTATCTCCGCGTGGCGATTTAAATCGAGCTTTCAATTGGTGGTCCAAATATTAGCAGGAAATCTGTTACGGTAACATTGCGTAAAGACTATTCAAGATTCTAATTTGCACGTTCAATTTTATGTTTGCATTTTAGTTTTTTAGTAGTTTCACGCGCAAAGCACCTACGAAGCAGCAAGCATGCTTGAGTGTTTGGCTAGATTGGGCGATATTCGGTGAAGCTCGCCGCTTCGGCATCACGACCCGCTTTCGTTAATCAACAACAAAACCTTCCCCTCTAACACCTGGGTGTGATGTTCTACTGTATGTTGACTGATGTGTGGTTAGCATGGACATCTAATCTCTCAATTGATGCTATCGATTTTGTCGTAGACTTGGATTACGTTGCCATGGAGATCAATATGTTGACGAGTGTGTAATGAGTAAGGATCCGCTCGGACTCTCGCCTCCATCTTTTCCTTCGATTGCACGCTGTATTAACGCTACTATGATCCACGGCACTCGCTTACGAGGATCTTATGATTGATTGCAATATTAAGATCGAGGCATGCTGTTAAATCTAATCGACAAAACCATCATGAATGCATAAGCTGAAATTCAATCATAATCAATGCGTCACTATATTGACTGTTATCATGCATGGTAGCGTGAGTATGACTACTGGTATGAGTGTGTTGTAAGGCACATAACCTTAAAGGTATCTTCACTTAACCTACAACACAGGATAATTTGGCATGGCATGCCAGAGGCAATTAATATCCAGCTCATTTCCAGTTACTCAACAGTTAAAGAGTACTTGAGGGGCATATAATTATGGGTTCTGTAATTGTGTCTTTTCTGGTAAATTGTGCATCTCTTTATCTCTTGAGATTTGATTGTCACATTTGCTCAGTTTTAATTAGGAGGTGCTTGTGTTTTAATTAGCTGATTGAATCTGTTGTATTTCACAGAATGAAGAAGAGCAGCAATGTTCTATTGAATGTTGTCGTTTCGTGTCCAGTCTCACCGTCTCAGAAACGCCAGTTGCAGAAGCTTCATCCCGTTGTAGTCATTCAAGGCTCACCGATCGCTCAGGAGAAATCATACCCTGTCGCTTCATCAGAAGAAAATTGTGAAAATAATGCAAGCATGGAAACTGAAAATGATGTCGCGATTCAGTTGCCAGCAAGTGAAGAGAAAACCAAGAGCAGTGAAAGTGCAAAATTGGATTCCCTGATTGCTGAAGTTGAGAATCGTTTGAGTCAAGCGCTGTGGGATCTTCCCGAAGAAAGCATGCAGGAGAATCTGACATCTGAAAGTGAAGAGGAGTCCTCCAGTGAGGATGGGAATGAGGATGATGGGGAGGAGGAAGAGGAAGAGGAAGAAAAAGAGGGAGAGGAGGAGGCGGAGGAGGGGGAGGAGAAAGAGGATGGGGAAGAAGAAGACGAACGACAGAGTAAGATACAGGAAGTATTACGGAAGGCACAAGATTATGAGCATATCGAAAGTGAATTTGGTGTGAATGATGACGAAGTTATCCTCATAGAGGATGATGATGAGGAGGTTGAAGAGAGGAAGGATGAAAAAGAGGAGAAGATGGAGGAGGGGGAGGAGAAAGAAAACCGAGAAATCATCCTTGAAACTGATGAGGTGTACAATGAAGATTCCTCCTGTGAAATCACTCTGGAAGAAGAAGCACCAAAATCCGACTTAGCTAAGACGGAGGAAACCAAAGAGACAGATAATCCGTGTTCAGTGTTTGAAAAACCAGGGCCAAAGTCGGCTAAAACAGCCAGTGCCTTCTGCAGCGACACTCTGGAGAAATACCTGGAGGAAAACGCAGCACTGAATCGTCCAACTCAAGACGCCATCTCAGAGTACTTTGAACCGGATGTGGATGAAATTGACGGCCATGTGTTCATGTCATTCGCGTCACGGGAGGCTCTGCGCAAACATCAGGCAGTGCACCGGGTAGAAGCCTCCATGAACTCTGGCAAGGGCAAAGGTCGGGGCAGGGGCAAAGGTCGGGGAGGGAAAGCTCATCACAAAGCACCCACAGGCAGCAAAACTGATATCTTCCGCAAACTGAAGTCGGATTGTATCGAATCTCTGGGCTTCAACCTGCGACCTCACTTTGGGAAACGCGGCATGGGGCGGAGAAAGGCAGGCGGGAGGCTGAAGATGCGCCGGGGATTGTCGCTGACGGATTCTGAGAGACAGCCGAGTAAAGGCCTCATCTACGGGCGGAGGTACAACGGCCGATTCGCCTCCAAGCAACTGGTGCATTACCACGAGAGCAAAGAGCGCAAAATTGTGCGGAGGCGGCCTTGCGATTTACGCTTTGATTCTGTTCCCGTGACGAGCTCAATGGCTGCACAAGCTGTGTCCGCTCTGCAGTTGAGTAACAGACCGGTCTGTGAGAAAGATGGTGAGTGTTTGATTTCATTATAAGCAAGTTATAGGAATTATTGATTTATGTTACAGGGTGTCGGTACGGTTGCATCTGTCATCTGTGTGATTCGGTTTACATGGATGCTCATGTTCTTTCTCCCCCTTCGGCCGACCTTCCTCCTTGTGGGCAGAGCCACTGTCGTCTGGGATGCGTCTGTGACAGCTTGAATAATGTGACTCAGCCTCAGCGAGTGCGGTCATCTTACGTGGTGGAAAAGAACGATGACCGGTCATCGTCCAGGAGGTCATCCAGGGTCACACAGCGTCCATCGTACGCAAATCTCGCAAATCCAAAATCTCCGTTCTTCCAAGAGCAGGTAGCAGTCAAAACTGTGAAGGTGAGTTCTGCTGCGATTCAAATCCCATTGTCACTCATTCTGTTGTCGTCATTCAGTCCGTGGGTAAGAAACGCAAGAGGCCTCTCACACAGCAGCAGCAGCCCATTCCAGTGGCTAGCTCCACCCCAAATGTTCCCATTGGGAAAATGTATCCGATGGATCGGGAATTGAATGCCAAACACATCAAGGAAGTAGTCACTATTGACAATAAGGACGGCAAATCGAAACAGGTTGGTGACAGCACCCGGAATATGTTGTTACTATTTTTGTTCGTCCCTTGATTCAGGTGATGGTGTTCAAGGTGCACCAGGAATTCCCTGAGAATGAGCCCTCCCCCGAACAGTCATCCGATGACGACATTGGCCCCCTGGTTGGGTCTGCCGCTGGGGCTGCAAGGGCCTCACTGTACACCAGTGTCCGTGCTCCCAGACGCAACTCACGCAAGTCATCGAGCCCTCCTTCGTCCTCTCTTTTGGAGGAAGCAATCCCCAAAGTCCGACTTGTGCTCTTGCAAAAACACTCTGAGAAGGGAGAGAAAGCCGGGCTGGCTCTCCTTGAGGTCGTTTCTTACTCCGATTGGGAGGATATTGCTGTGAATCTCTACAACTTCCTTGTGACTGTTATGGCGCGGAAGCTGACTTTGCAGTCTGCTTCCATCAAGAACTTCAGGATCACGATGCTCAAGCAGAGGGCGCGACCTTTGTCTCTTCCCCTCAGCCTGCAGAAGCGACTCGGCCGTGAGCAGGCCCTGCCTGATATCCGAATTTTGCTGTCACGAAAACTCGGAGGCTTCGTACCAAAGCGCAGCAACAGTACATCGAACCCAGCGGGCTGTGATGAATCTACTCCTCCTGTCAAGAACCCTCTCCCTCCCACCCTCAAAGCCAGCGAGGAGGAGGAGGAAAGCTCGGGGATTTCCGGGTTTAACTCCCTCAAAATGAGCACTCCCTCCATGATTCGACACGGCAAGCCACTCACCATTCAAACCCCGTCGCGAGTCTTGCGTTTGGTCCCAGAAACCAAAAATGGAGAAATTTGCGCCATGCAGCAGCAGAGTGAGGTGGCGAACTGTGAGGTCATCGATGTTGATGCGGAGACTGAAAAGAGCTCAATCGTCGACAAGGGCGGCAGTCGCGTGCTGATCCACTGCAAAGACGGCTCCATGAGGATGACGTGCGTTGATTCTGGCGGCGAGCAGCACATGGATCTCTCTGATCTGGGCTCCACCAGGATGCCTTGTGAGGAGGAGGTCATCGAACTGTCATCGGAAGATGAAGAGGATGACGTTGATATCACCTCTGCCTTCATCTCCCACGGGAAGTCTGCTGCCAGGGAACTGCGTGATATCGTCGGCATAGAGCCGCCAGCGATTAGAAGACCTGCTGATCACAAGAAGATGAGGAAACAGAGTCATAACGTGCGCTCCTCAGATCCTCTTACGTTCCAAGAGGTTTGTGTTTCAGATGTTCCATCTTCAACAATCATTCTGTTTGCGTTGCAGGAGCTGTTGATGTGTGAGGACATCGTTGATGATAATACTCCTAAAACCGCCATCGCAGCGGATAAAGTGCGAAAATATCGCAAAATCTCCAGGTTTGTGTGATTAAATTCTGAATGGGTCATGGTCTTTAATACATAACTGGTGTGTTGCATGGGTTTTTCTCTTCAATGCCTATCTCTTCTTGCAGACCTCAGCAGCTTCTTAATATGTCCGTAATATATTCGGTTTATTACGTTCTTGTTTATTGTTCTTTATATTTGCTATCTTTTTTTCATTTCGTGTTTTACAGGCCTTTGTTGTAATTTTAAGATATTTTTTACTGAATTGTTGTGGAGGGTTATTATAGTGTAGTTTATATTGTGAGTTTGCACTCATTTTAAGTCATTTTTATCAGCACAAAGGCCTGTATTCCATTGTCTTTCAAACTTACTGCTCTTTTATTTAAAAGAATCTTAACTGCCTTGCTGCTAACATTTAATTTGCTGGTTTTAAGATTTTTGTAGTTATATTTTTATTAATATATACATCTATCAAATAATAACATATCACTAATTATGCGCATTAATTATTCTGTAGGGAACGAAGACGAAGATCGGACATTTCCTGCCGCTTCCAAATCCTTGCCAAATTTTTCTTCCCAGATTCTGTGAAGAGCTCAGTGCCGAAACATTCTATTCTCCTTGAGGTGAGAATTCGATTAAATATTTTTCCAATGGTTAGATTGATTTTTTCAATTCCCCTTACAGACGATAAATCACATCAAATTCCTGGAGAGCCGACATTCTGAGCTGATGGCCCAACACGAGGATCTCACCAAACGAAAGAACCAACTCACGGCCAGATTAGCGCTTATGAAACGTGAGTTTTATCTGCTAATTCTGGTTTTTTGGAACCTCCACTAAATATTTGATTTTCTTTAAGGAGCTGGAGATGTTGCTGCCTCTGTGAAAGACGAAACAACGGGCGAAGTGAAAACGATTCGCGAGCAGTTTGCCGAATACCTTCTCCAAAATGAAACTGAAACTCTCTCTGTCAACGGTTGGGCAGTGCCTTCAGATAAACCGTCAGAGATCAATTTGCCTGAAAAGGCCACGAGGAGAATTCTGAAACGTAAAGATATCACTCAAACCATCCAACCACCGAGGGTCATCAAACGATCCGACTCCCTCGACATGGATATATCCAGCATCATTGACAACGTCATGGAAACAACACCTCAAGTCTCTCCCACGCCAGACGTCCCAAAAATCAAAATTGAACCCGAGGAGGAAGTGACAGAGGAAGTGACGGAAGAACCACCAGCGAAGAAACAACGCAGGGAAAACAGTGACGTCACAATTCCAGATATTGGGGTGAAAGTTGACACAGACACTGAAAATGTCGTTAAAGTTGTTCAGTACAAGAACGATAAGGGCGAAACGTTCAAGATTCTACTCAAGGAGGCTGAGGAAAGTGGGGAGTCGTCATACGAGGAAGAGGACGAGGAGAAAGAAGAGGAACACAATTACGCAGTGGTTAAGTCCGCCTACCAGCAAGCAATGACCAATAACAGCATGTGATTCCACTCCTAACACTTCAACACGGATTTCAGGAATTCTGACTTTTTCAGGGTTGTCTAGTCTTTAGCTGATTTTGTTTGTCAAGATAGTTGTGTTTTCTATTGTTTATTATTATCTTTTTTTTTTCCCTTTTCATATATGTGGAACACAAGAAAGTTTATAAACACAATTGAATAAAAGAAAAGATTTTTTGTTTATTTCTGTTTGTTTTTTCAATTCATTCATTATTTGCAGTATCTGTCAGCTTTCATTTTTTCACGTCTGAAAAAAAGAAAAAGATTCTTCACTAGTAAAATTCTTAGTTGATCAATATTTACCGGTCCAACATTGCTTCGTGTAAAGTTCCAGTTTGTCGGGCCTTCTTCAGAGCTGCCTTATCCTCCTGACTGATTTTTACTCTGCGATCTTGGAAACTCTGAAACTTCTTGCTGGAAACAGCAGAGGAACAAATATGCATTAGGATTCATAAGAGCTATGAATGGAGTACATTTCGCTTAATTTACATCAATCCTGTACATGAGCTACAAATATAATATAATGTATCTCTGGGATATGGATTGGGTAGGCCTCTTCCATGGTGAGAACATTTGGTACATCAATCCTCACCTTAAATGCACGATTAGGAAATTAGTAATTTCCTTATACAAGGTGGCGACAGACCAAAATGATTAAATAATGGACCAAAGAAAAAAAAACTAAGTACACTGTCGTTAGGTGACCTGGGCAGTGGTCATCTCACACAGGATCCAAATAGGTCAAGGGTCAAGACAATTGGTCGTCTTATGCAAGTGGTGGTTAGCACAGTCTTACTCTACTGGGTCTGATTATGATGACATTATTATGAGGAGAATTGGAAATTTTTCGTACACATAATTGACTTCAGCATCTTTGAGTGATCCTTGTTCTTCAGTTGGAACTTCATCTTTGCTCTTCTTCTCCTTCTGAACATTGCATCTCAACTGAAACCATAAATAAAAACCATCCATAACGTTTCCAAACAGCATTGTCTACAAACCGTGACAAAATTCTCTTCAGATGCCTTCAGAGATGAGCAAACAAAGTTCCCGGCTTCATTAATTGCCACGAAACAATTGTTGCAACCAAGGAGAGCAATTTTACCCTGAAAATAAGTTATATTAACACATGTAGAAGGCATAACTAGCACTATACCTCTTCGAATACCGGCTCAAACTGTTCGCGTGAACCAATAGCATCAGATCTGCCGGCCACTCGTCCCCGAGAGTCAACACTCAAGTATTTATCAAAACCTGACTTTAAAACAATTTTTGTGTCACCAGTTTTGATCACAGTGAAGATTTCTTCTGGTCCAGGGCCCTCACCTATACAATATGTGCAGAAATATATGATAAGAATAAAGTACATGCTTGGAAGTCCACATACCTTTTTCATGTTCAGGGCCCAACTTGAACAGACCATTGTCAATAGCTTCCATGTAACGCATGCTGTCTGTTTCAATCGCGAAGTTTCCTTGAATGTCGTCGTACTCATTCACCTTATACCAACCGCCTAGATTACGGATCGTTGTTGTTTGTTCGCAGATCGAGAGTAATAATTATATGACTATTTACCATGGTTTGTGGCATCCTCAACGTATGCGGTATCATCTTCGTGCTCCCTTTTCCTTGACTTGCGCTTCTTATGTTTTTTGTGTCTACAAAAACAATTCAGAGTAAGATGGCGAGTAGGTGACAAGAAGAAATTGGACGGCGAAAACTGAACGTTGGATGGGCGATAATAGGTACAAACACACGACAAACCTTTTTTCTGACCCCTTTAATTTGAGTTTTCCTGCTTTAACAAAAGCGTATGGATCCGCCATGATATTTTTAAGGTAAGAATGTTAAAAACAATAAAACAGGTCTTTCGGTAAAGTATTAAAATATATTCAGTGTTGATATTCATTTACTGTTTGCAATTTTCTATTGACTCGTCGGAATGTTAGCCTCAAAGGTCCGTGACTATTCAACCGCGTTTTAACTAGAGATGTCTGTTGTCGATACCTCGAGCAATCGAACATCCTCCATTCGAAATCAGAATCTACATATTCATGACGGAAATTTCCCGAATACAGATGATTTTTAAATTCGATATACATGTATTCAGGTCTGGGGACGCTTTAATAAGAGACCCGTTGTGAGGTCGAGAACCTGCGAGCCGTGCCTGCCAAAGTTCTGATACCGACATATAGTTACACCCCTATTAAAGATAATAGAACTTTGCGTGATGCGTTATGATTGTGTTGGTGAATTCTACTTCAAACTAGATATTTAAATGCTGATGGCGGGTGATAAATGTGATAATCAGTGTGATTATCACACTAATGAATGACCGTAACCAAATAACAATATTCACCTCATCGCCTTCAAATTCTCACATTTTGGACACCATAACGTTCTTTTATAAGCGGAAGAATATGCAGCCCAGGGTTAGGGGGCGTAAACTTAGTTCTTTTGCATCAGCTGCGAAAAGTTCCCAAAGCCAGAGCGATGGAATTGCCCATTTTCAACGTCGATTCGTTCTCGTCTGTACCATTCAGTGGCAACCCAGCTGCTGTATGCTTGGATAAAACGATTGAGGTAATTTATTGGACGCGTCATTTTCATTTTATGCTTATTTTATGAAGATAACCTTCACCCGATCAAGTCGATTAAATATCAAGAATCATAACGTACTTCGCCATCATCATAACGCATTTTAACTTGTTCCACCAGCTCTCGACGTTAATTATAGGATAGCGTTGTGACTTCACTGCTTGATTATAATTATGAGGGATAACATTATTCCAGGGTCTGTCAGCTGAACTGATGCAGAAGATAGCAGCTGAGATAAACCTTTCAGAAACGGCGTTTGTGCGATGTTTGTCGCCTGAGGACACGTTTGAGAAGAGTGAGTAAACCTCCTCAAGTATTCCTCAGTCCATTAAATCCTTTGTTGACAGGCGACCATTTCTCTCTGCGCTGGTTCTCACCCACGACCGAAGTTCCCCTGTGCGGTCATGCTACGCTGGCTACTGCCGCAGCTCTCTTCAAATGCGTTGGTTCGTTGCTCGATCGCCCCCCTTGCACTCTCGATCTATGTAATGTGCAACTCTTTAGGTAACACTTCCAAGAAATTGGACTTTGTAACTCTGCAGAGCGGCCATTTGAGTGCTGAGAAGGACGAGGATTTCATTCGTTTGCAGCTTCCACTTAACCCTCCATCTGCTCTCAAGGTGCGTTCTGTTGAAACGGATTTAAAAAGTGGATAAAAATGATGCGTTTGTTGTTTAGGATCCATCTGCCATGGATTCTCTGATCAAGGTAAAAATTTGCTCTTTCTAATTATGTGAATGTTGGTTAATTTGCATTTCTTGCCAATGGAATTAGCCTTTTATTCTGGTATCACTTTATAGATAGATTGATTGGATTTTATTAATTTCTAAAATGAGATTCTCTCATTGTAGGCCACCATTGGAGATGTGAAACCGTTGGATGTGCAGTACGCTCCAGCTCCAATGCGAAAGCTGCTTATTCGACTTCCGGATTCTACAACAAGGTCAGTTTTTGAGTTACTCTGACTGCTCTCTGAAATGTTCTAAATTCTTATGTAATGTAAAACAGCAAAATTTAAAACATGAAATTTTACTGTACATAGTTAAGATATTTAATTTTTCCAATTTGTGGTTTTTATATTATTTATCGATCATGACCCAATAATAACAAACTTTGTCAATTATTCGCCATCCTAAATTCCTAATTTCAAACTACACCTTCACTCTGCTTCAATATTACGCTTCCAGATTTTCAGATTTCTGATGAAATATTATTTTCTGCAGGTTGGATCTGGAGAGCCTCAGTCCTCTCATTTCATCCTTTACAGACATTCACAATGGAGATCTTGTGCGCGGTGTCATCGTAACACGCAAAGCAAACAGCACAGACGTGTCTGGTTCTTTGCAATATGATTTCACTTCACGCTACTTTGCTCCGTGGGTTTCGATCCCTGAAGATCCGGTCACAGGTAGGCCTCAACCAACCGTTACACACGACTTACACCAGAAGAAAACCTTCAATTAACATTGAAAGCTTCAACCACCCTGGTACATCTGTTTATTTTTTCGAAAAATGTCGCTAAAGCGACCGCTGATGTCTGGATTAGATGGTAATATTATAAACCAAGGGATTGCGTGAATTTGAGGGTCAATGTTTCGGAGATTTTAAATTTAAAAGTTAAAACTGAAAAAATGAAGCAGTTCTTAGCCAAGGGTTAGCCAGCTGATGATCTTGGGAAGCCTGCTTCATACCTAAAGCACGGAGGACGCACAATTGCTAATGCGGAAGTGATCCTTATTCTGTTGCATCATTTGTCATATTTGCTGTTGATATTTGGTTGATATTTGGTTGATGATTCTCTATGATGTTCACTCATCATCACATGTTTCTCCTCTCCTAGGGCTGCATGCACTGCGGAATCAAATTTCTCTGTTGCTATATTTCCTTCAATTTCTCCTTTTGTCACAGAGAGCAGTTTGAAGCGATTTCTCCAAATTTTGCTGCATTGGTGAAATCTGAGACTTTAGAGGCCATGACCTTAACACTGAAAGGAGACGGCAAGAGTGTCAGTTCTGAAGGCGTTCCTTATGACATCTTGTCCCGTTTCTTTGCGCCTCGATTGGGCGCCGATGAGGATCAGGTGACAGGTATACAGCAACTCTGATGCTGGACTTTCTTCTGAATGCTTTGGTTTTTGGAATTTGGAATTTTGCTTTTGAATTTTGGCTCTCATTTGCTTTATGGTTATTTTGGTTGATTTTCAGTAGCTTTTTGGTTGATTTTGTGCTTTGTTTGCCTTTGACTCATCTAAAATTTTTGTCCGCACCCCATTAATTACTTCTAAATTTCGCTTGGATGTGTTAGTATTAATAAGAGAAATAACTTGGTGCATTGCCAATATCATGGGGCACTATTTTGAAAGATAAACTTCTGGGTTATGGAACTTCTTGGTACAATACGAGCGAATTAACAAATCAATACTTTGAACGTTTAGGGGTTGCATGTTGAAAGTGAAACCACAGGTGATTCTTTTGCCCTTAAGTACACAAATAAGTGAATACATTATATTCCACAATTTTAAATAAGTCACGGAATGAGCTTTGACCCCATCATTCCTTCACAGGTGCTGCACACACAGTACTGGCTGCTTATTGGTCGAAAATTCTGGGAAAGACTGAACTTTATGGTAACACTATATTGCTCATTTAATTATAACTCCCACAATTGAACTAATAATTTCAGCTCGTCAATGTTCCACGCGCGGAGGTGACCTGAAGATAACCGTGCACGAAGATAAGAAAATGATCGATTTGTCCGGTCCAGCAACCGTGGTTATGAAGGGAACTCTGTGCATCTGAATGCCAAATGGAGGATGAGTTTATTCCTATTACTGCAGAGCAATGCAATCAGAAGTGCCATATGATTAAACCCAACGGAATAAACAAGAGGTTCTTATTGATTTATCCGTGCACATTTTTCTTAATTCTCATTTATCAACCTCCTTGGGAATGAGCTAACTATGAACCTGATCAACAATACACGATGCACGTACACGCAAGGAAAATACTCAGAATGCAAAGATGAGGAATCAAAACTCCAAACGATCAAGATCAATATATATCAAGAATTTTATTGAAAATGAAAAAAAAAAACTCGCTCCCCAAAAACACAGTATCAATTTTTACTGTCATCATCATATAAATTAAACAACTTTGCGACTTCACTCAAATTTTCGTATTTCTCTCCATCTTTGATGATCTGCAACAGAGAAAAAAAACAAAACTCAATTTAACATTTTCAATCATTGCATGAATATTTCACAGCAAAATCCCTTCCAGCCTCGCTAACCTCCTCCCACTTGCAACACTAACCTTGCGAGCAATTGGCATTTTGCCAAAGACATTCCACAGCAGAATTCCAACGACCTGTTTGCCCTTGAGATAAAACACGACCCCTTTGCCGAAATCTTCGGATTCAGCGATAGACTTGGTCTCCACAACTTCAGGCTCCTTGGCGATCTGCAAACCACAAAAGTTAAAAAAACAAAAAACCCAAACGCCAATCACCAATGCTCACCTCCTCCTTCTGACCTTTGACCCCTGCCTGCTGAGCTGCCCTTGGCGTGTCCTCTGACGTTGCTTTGGCAAACACGCCCACTGTCCTGAGGGAGGAGTCGACCAGACCAATGGCCTCGTATCCGACTTCCGGACCGAGGTCAGACCAGAACATGCTCTGGTGCTGGTAGGCTTTCCTGGCGCCCGTCATGTTTTCTCCTGCCAGCCTGCCGCTCACCACCGCGTGGTCATGGTGCTCCACCCTCCGTCTGCCCAACTTCATGTCGTAGAAACACGCAGCATCTCCTGCCTGTTCACAGGGGTCATCAGGTGCAATTCTGACACAAGAGTTTGACGTACCACCCAGATGTTCGAGCGTGCTTCCAATTCAGAATTCACCAGGAAACCACCGAGGTTGGCGTCAATCTCAAGACCAGCTGATTTGCCTAATTCAGTGTTGGGCTCCAAGCCGACAGCTGCGATTATGTGATCCACGGAAATCTGTAAAAATAAAATAAAACTGAAAACATATTCGCAATCAATCTTGCAGTTCTGACCGTTTTGTTATTGGATAACGTGAGATTAATCTTTTTGGATTTATTGTCAAATGAACATCCGGTAACTGATGTCTTTGATAGAATTTCAACTCCCTCTGCAAGAACATCAAACAGCATTACGTAGAAGGTACCACAGACTAAGGCGTTGAAATACCATTGGCGACTTTCTCCATTGTCCATTTGCTGAGATATTCAGGAAGCACTTTGCCCATGTTGCCTGCAGATACACAATAAAAACACAAATAAAACACAAATGCGAAACCCAACGACTCACCAGCTTCTGGGAAAACTTGATAAACTTTCATATTTTTCTTTGAACCTGAAATTCTAAACATGAGAAAAGCCACAAAAACGATATCTAAGTTGCGAGGTCTTCCGCCAGGAGAGAGCAAGCACTTGTCGTAGGAGATCTCGGAGCCGTCATCCAGGTATGCAGTCTGGTTGGTCACGTCTAGTTTGATGACCTGGGGATGTTCACAGTGAGGTCAAATGGCCCAGGAGTCATCAGGCAAGTACATGCGCACCATCAAAGATCATCGATAAAAGACTAATAGTGCATCAACACGGATATCTGTGTTTTTACCATCCGTCGGTCGCGGAAAACAGAACGCAGCATACAAAGTGCATGTGTACAAAGTGCAATCTGAACAAAGACAAAAGGACGCACCTTTCTGCCTGTGACGACAGCCACGCCTCCGTTCTCCAATTCCATCAGGTCAGACGGTGAGCAGTAAAACGCTTCCTTCTCAAAGAAAAGACTGCAGAAAGTCAAACAAAACACCTTCGTAGAATAAGAATTTCAGAGCAAAACCAACCTTCGCTCTTTGCCGTTCCACGTCCGGAATTTCAGTTTCTTTGTGAGTTCTGCGTCGTCACTGAACCAGAGTTCCTTGGAAAGAGGAGGTCGCATGTGAGGCAGGTGCTCCTCTTGGCCAACGAGCAGAATCTTCGCCTTGGGCTCGCTTGACCGAATCGCTCGGTACGCAGCGAAGGCAGCTGTCCCCGCACCCACAATCAGATACGGGACGTGGTTTGGAAGGGATGACTCGGGGGCGTCGTCATCCTGCGAATCTTCTTGAGCCTCGCTAGGGGCGCTGGAGTCTGCGTCAGAAGACGACGTTTCATCTTCACTTGCTTCTAACAACTGAACGTGAAATGTCTTCCTCAGTTTTCTATCCTTTGATATCAACTATGAAAAGGAAAATTATTGACTGCAAATAGGTCATTGTGACCTACATAGAGAGCTCCAGCTGCAACACCAGCAACCGCGATTGCAACGCCTATGTTGTCTCCTGCTCCAGTATTGGATGAGGATGAAGATCGGTATGAATGCTGGTTGAAGGCAGAGGATTGAGCTGAATTCAGATGAATATGTAACATAGGATTAATCGATTATGGTCAAGTAAAAATGAATAGTGGAGAAAATATTTTGTAAGTCTTAATTGGTTTTGTACTGTAAACCGTAGTTATACGAAGTTTGCAGGTTTTACGGTTTTAGATAAGACAGAAAAACTGATGATCATCATCATTATCATAACGTTACACAATCTGTCCTTCACCTTGACTTTTGAGGTTGAACTTCGTATAAACTATCCTCTGCATAGGACACAGCAAAAAAAATAAATGCATGAAATCAGTATTCCCTTCGCATTACATACAACTGGAGGGAAACCGCAAGGTTAACTGAAATTCGGCGAGGAACTCGAGATAACAAAATCAGCAGTAAATAAAGCAGACGAATTTTACGTGACTCAAGTTCAATTGTAGAGAATCTGATGGCTTTTGAGATAGGCTTACAGTGATAAAAACTGATAATAGCCACTAAAATTAGCACAATTTTGATCACCTTACCTAATATTTTATGACTATTCGGCCTGAGTGTGTGGAACTCCCGTAAAACTGGGGAAATTCGCTGAAACTGCCGACAGCACCGCGAAGCGAGCATGATGAAAATGCCGGATTACCCGTAATTGGTCTATTTCCAAATGCAAAACGACCACAACGAAAAATAAAAACCTCAGTTAACAGACACACATATTAAGTGAACGTTGGTTATCTGTGGTTTCCGTGTGTAATCTGAACACCCAAGGAACAATGTCTACGTGGTCTGTTAAAGTTGAATTAATATATCAATCCGCATGTGCGGGTTGCTTTAGTCCGATGTATTCACCTGATGAGGGGGGAATATAATTACCACCATAAACGGAGTTCACATGCATGCACCAACATATATAGTATGATACATGTGTGGCTAACAAACTCCATGTTGAAGCAATGCACTAGCACATGTAGAATAGTATGTGTTTGGCAATGTGCTCAAGGCGATACTAGTAAAACACATGGCCCTCAATCTGAAAGTGTCGTCCTGATAGGGCAGATCGGCATAGACGTCCACTTGGTGATCATGGCTCTCCGCTGGCCCTCTGTGAATTCACACAGTGCAAAAGTAAATACAATTGTATAGAATAGAATGTTATCATTACTCAGTTCATAGACATCAATTATTCATTCATTGCAATTAATTGACGGGATATAGAAAAAAAAAAAAAAAATAATAATAATAATACGTATTTAATTAACCACAAAACACGATTATGATGTCCATGAAAAGTACATTTAAGGACAAACAAAATATCTCGCCAAAGCTAACGATATTTTATTTTAAAAACGCAGACATCAGTAGAATTGAAAGAAGAATTGACATAAATTAAGACACATTCTGCAGAGCGATAATTCATTTGAAAAATTGCATATCATCTTTCACTGTAATTTTTTTTTTTTCATATCGTACAATACATATAGAGGAGCACACATCCTTGTATTTCACAATTATTAAAATTATCAACAATGACTAGTTAACAATTATTGTGAAACGTAAAATTCCGAATAAAAAATATAGTGAAATTGTATTAAAAACGCGAGGAAAAAAAAAAAAAAGATTAAAAAAGTCCATATTAATTGAAGATTGAAACATAAAATCCTATAAATCAACGCTAACACACTTCATGTTTTTAAGATAGAACTTGATAAATATCACACACAAGTATGAATAATACTAAAATTAAATGCTCCATGCATGGTAAATACTGTGTGAACAAGTACGTATGATCACATATTATTGTTCCTTTGGCATTGCTAAAATACTACATTGCAAATTAATTTAATACTGTGTGTGTTTTTTTTTTAATAACGCCATATCATATTCATGTACAATCAAGAGGCAGGTAATCGCATTCACATTCAAAGGAGGACAATTTTATGGCACAGATTATAATCTTGTAGGATGTGATCATATACAGTTGAAATTCCCAGCCCTCCAATGTCATGTTGTGTGAACCAATTGAGCAATACGATCATTTCTGTGTACAGGAGAAAAAACACACAAAGCAAACCCACGCACGGAATGGCTTTAGTGAAGTCTCAGCCGCGGTGAATTCAAATCAAATTCAGTAACACAGCGAAAACAGGAAGTATTGCTGAGGTTCATGCGCCGTCAACTGATTCTGCTTAGACCAGCGGTCAGTGGCAGGGTCATACTCTTGAACAAGCGACGTACATAAATATGCAGAAAGTAGGATCTTCCCTTTCCACACTGTGGCAGACCCATCAAGACAAAGTTGAGTCGGTGGCGAAAGGCTTTTCCATTCATCATTGACAGGATCAAAACTGTAGCACACTCGATTTAAACCTCCGACAACATAAATCTTGTTATTGAGAGCCACCGCAGCAACACCATGACAGGGCCCAGGCATCTCACTTAGCAACCGCCATTCGTTGCTGATGGGGTCAAACTCCTGTGAAACCACCGAGAATGTATTCCCAATCCTCCCACCAAATACGAACATTTTATCAGCAAAGTGAACTACGCATGGCTCTTCGATGGCGATTAACATTTCTTTTTCCAGTCTCCAGTCAGGATTCGCGTCTTCTACATTAAAAGAGGCAACAAACTTGAGTGGAGTATTCTCCCCAATCGTACAACCACCAAAGGCAAAGATCTTCCCACCAAAGAAACACAACGTGCTTGACTGTCTTGGAGGCTTCCAAGGGATGGATGTCAACGTTTTTCTGTCTCGATCAGCTTGAAAACGAACACACTGATCGTCCTCGCCAACCAAGAAGAGTCCTGATGAGGAAGTTATAATATGTTTCACCATGTCCCTATATACGCACGAAAACAAGTTTTCCCATTCAATCTTTCTCTCATCAATTCTCTCGGTGCACACAAAAGTGATTTTCCTCTTGATGCCAGATCTAATCATCCGAATGAGATGTTGCTTCTTTCCTTTGTATGCAGCTCGGGGGACGAATCTTGCGTTGTGAACCGCGTGGTGGCAGTTGCGGTGATAAGGTGACCGCAGAGCTTCGTGGAGAAGTTGCATGCATCCAGAATCAAGCACCAACTTGTTGAGACATTCATTGCTTGTTAACGTATTCAGGGAACAGAAAGGAAAGCGAATGTGGGAAGCAATTCTGGCAAAAGCCCCTTTCCTCACATCAGGATCGACATTCAACCAACTAACGACAGCCTCAATGACGATTTCTTCAGTCTCCACATTCAATTCATCTTCTGAAACAATTTCAACCAAACCATCTTCTGTCAATGAATAAAACTCAGGCATTTCACAGAAACTTTTGAAATTGAATAAAATATGCTGATGTGCTTGGCTAGAGAGTGCACTCATATTAAACATTTTGCCAAAATGGTAAAGATCAATGTAATTTGAGGAATTGACTTTTTGCTTCAAGAATTCATCGCAATGGGCCTTTAAATGCTTGCACCAGAGGAAGTCACTCGCTGCACTTAACGCTTTCACATTTTCAGTTGTGACTTTGATGAAACCCGTGTAGAAGAATTCTATCGTAGTCTTGATGGTGTTGGAATCAGCAAAATCCAGCCTGACGTCCTTCTCAGCACTCTCCTTTAGTCCTGATTGGAACATGGTTTCGAAAAAGATACTAGTGGCCATCAGGACAACCTTATGGCAAGAGATGGTGGACTGATCAGGAAGTATCAGAGTTACATCCGTCATGACTTGCCTCTCCTTCATCTCGTGGAGAGAGGTCATGAAGGACATCACATGCAATCTGGAATTGAGAAAATAAGCATATAAATCAGACATGATCAGAGTCAAAGTTCAAACAATTCCAAACAGGTCTTAATGGAATGCATCAATACCAACATCATGCTTTGTCTAGTGTTTCTGGTCTCTTCATTATTCACTATACTTCAGTATACTTGTATCCCACAGCTTTCTACATAACGCTCACCCAATCAGTGAATGGCCGCGTTTTTGTGACAGAGACGTGTGCTTGCGGCTACCAGAGTCATTAGGTGTCATCTGTCT
>KB303857.1:2258-15142 GCA_000328365.1 Capitella teleta
GTAAAGGGGCACGAATAGCTCAGTGGGTTAACCGCTGACTACAATCCAATGCCGACCGTTGGGCTCGAGGTCCCGGGTTCGAGACCCGATCAGGCCACGGGCGTAATGATTGTGAATTACAATTGTAATTCTTCAGTGACTCTGCAGTGCTGCCCAACTGCGTAACAAGACCGGGCGCTGTGTACTACTGTCTATGGTGGTATGCAGGATAAAGAACCCATGGGATTTATCGATAAGAGTAGGGGAAAACCCCGGTCCAGGGCCATCTGTTCTGGCGCCCGTATCACCCGAATGGGTTGGGTGGAGCCGTAAAACCCCATCACTGTTACTCACTAATTCGTAAAAGAGCTTGCACAATGTCATCAGCATGGGCTACTACTTCACTTCGGAGGTTACTGCCACGGCGATTGGTCTTCTTGCCAATGACACTTTCATAGTTGCAGGCCATAGCATCCCACAAGACATCTGTAATGGCCAACCATATGTTTAAATTTAGAATCATTTGACATTCTTATCTACTTAATTATCTCAAATAGTTCATATTAACCCAAATCTACCTCCTGTGCATTTCGTGATCGTAATAATTATATATAAAGCCGTCTGTAGTACCTATACTTTCATTCGACTGTCGCCTCTAATATTGTAAGTCTTCTATTGTATTTATTCCATTACTTAATCTGATCTTTGTTCACAGTGTGAACCGTTACTCGTCATTTGTCAATCATGGAATAAACGCGTTCACATTATTAGCCCGGATTGGTTACATCGTCATTCCTGCAACTCGGCGTGAGACGCCGATACAACATCTTTCGCAGCGGTGATCGATTCCTCCGCAAAATGACCGACAATCCTCTTTGTAACGTCGGTCGGTGCGTGCATTTGCTATGATACAAAGGCGAAGCCCAGCACACTGTTTATAACAGGTGGCAGGGGGGAGTCGACTGTTGCGTTGGCGTCTCTTGACCCATGGTAGTGGTCCACTGTTGAGCAGGTCACTGCTGAGAAAACGCAGGGAGAAAAGCGCTCCCTCCTGCCCACACCTGCAACAGGCGGAGGGGAAACCACTCGCACGATGACCAGCAGAAACTCACGAATCTGGCAATACCAAAGTTCACGCTGGCGAGTAAACCAGGAGTCTCAGGGATTGCATCAGCTTCATTTTGCTTCACCCCAATTGGCGCAAGACCTTCTTGGAAATTCAGTGCTTATAATTTTCACCTGGACAGCAAACCTGAATTCAAGCCAAATTTCAACTTTCTGTGATAACACGTTTTATGTTGGGCCAGGAACTTGCTTATGTGCTTATAGATCAAGACTTGGACACATGGGTTGAGAATACTGGATAATACTAGAAACTTTAATTCTCAGTCAACTTATTATAATATTATCGCAAATAGACGAAATCGACAAAGAAGGAATCGCAACATCGACTCACGTTTCTAGGTTCGCCGCTGGGTGGCTAATAATTATACAGCTCATCATAGAATATATGCTCACAGCGTCATATTCCAAAGCAGTTCATTCGTTTGCACACAATTTAGCTCGTTCGTCACTGAACAATGGAAATCTGATACCATGTAATCTTTCTGATAGTACATTCTTCTTTCTTGCGGATGTTTTTATTTTTTCTATTTTTTTTTTTATTATTTTTTTTTTTCAGAGAACATTTCCTATGTCTCTCGTATGGTGTTTTTAGGGAATTTGTTTTCTTGAAGAAAGAATTCCAAAGTTGGTTTTTGTTTTTTGCTCGTTTGTTTGTTCGTTTGTTTGTTTGTTTGTTTGTTGTTTGTTTTTTGTTTTGTTTTGTTTGTTTATTTTTTTTTTTTTTTATTCAAAGGACTCCCTCCCTTCACGTCAATACCAACATCTAATTATTTGTCTGTATTATGATGTGCACATTTCGGCCTAACGTCCACCAAAGAGAGAATAATGCATTATATTCTGTTCATAAAATTCAAATACAAGTAAAATAAATTCGAAGAAAGAGTAGAAGCAAGGTTAAATTATTGCAACAATTGCTCCCTTCAGAACAAAGGCCGAGACTGAGGTCCCCACCCCCTCTGGTGACGTCATCACTCCCTCTGGTGACGTCATCACCCGCTCTGGTGACGTCATCGATCACTTCCTTCTCTGTGAACCACGGCGCCAGAGGACTAAATATCCGATGATCTCAACAGCAAAGAAGAAGGCGACCACCACCCAGAAGTCAAACCGCACATCGCCCTGCGAATACACAGCAAGTTATGAGGAGAAGCGAACGATGAAACAGAGAACTTAAAGAGAGGGACAATTTCTCACAGGGTTGTAGCCGTAATCCCTGAGGACCTCATATCCATTGGTCAGACAGCCGGACGTCGATGTTGTTGCATTGTAAGCGTCGAACCAATCCTCGTAGTCAGTGCTGTATGTGCAGGCTGCCAATAATGTGAATGTATAGCGCTGAAATGGTGACGTCCCTGACTCACATATGTAATCGATGTCCCGCCACTGCACAATCAGGAGACCGGTGTAAGTGTATCGATACGGAGATAGATAAAGAAGTGGCAGGAAGATCGGGAGAAGGGTGCTGCAATACAGCGAATACATGCATTGCACATAGCATTGCTTTGAACGCACTCTTCGCGAACGAGGAATCCGGCGAATGTGAGGAAAATCCCCAGCATGAGGGGCGCCAAGGTCATGCACAGTTGGGGGTTGGGCAGAAGGGCCGCCGCCATGTGACCTGCGAACACGTGATCACTGCGAGTCACGTGATCGGCCGTGGCACTCACCCATTCCTACGGCTGCCATCGCCATCATGCTGACTCCCAAGGAGAACAAGAGATAGGCGTACGGATCAGGATTGAAGCCTAATATGACAATTGAGAGCGGCATTCATTTATGCGCCGTGAGTCACCTATCATCCAATATGTTATGGTTGAGTACAGCAGACATGCGAAAATCAACGGCGGCAGCTGAAAAGGATGCGCTGGTGATGACGTCATCGTATGTGTCTAATTAAAAGACTCACATCACAGAGGACTTTGGCGAGGTAATAAGCCAACACGCAGTAAGTCCTGTCACGATGTTCTTTGAGGAATACTGCGTGATCAGCGATGAAAGCCTGTTATGTAATCACATCTTATTAACCAATGATGGAGTACATATAAAGCGATGCAATTATATGTAAATTAATTTTAAATTTGCATGAATGAAGTATTGTTTTATGTTAAGTCCATATATAATATTATTAGCGCGCATCCAGTTTCATTAGTTTTGATTAAGTAACAAATTAGCCTCCATCACAAAAAAGTTATAATTAAATCGCAGATTTATCACTTTGACTTTGATGCTTTGATGTTTTGCCTGTGCGCATCACCATCGCTATAGCAACGGTATAAACAATTCATGTGTACACCAGAATGAAAGCACTGACCACGGCGATCGTAAAACAAGTATTGAAGGAGACTTGTATGAGCAGCATAAACACAGCACCGTTGATGTTGGAGATTCCGGTCTGGTTGTAGATTTGCTGGTAAAACACCAAACCCAAAAGGAATCCTGTGAACTGAAAGACGACGCCAAAAGTTAGCCATCAATTACGAAATTAAACAGACTATGATTTGGATGATTCTGGCTGGAACGATTTTTTTATTCCTGGTGAGACTTCTCAAACACCTCCAATATAGCATAGAGAACTGCATCGTGAAGTCTGCCGAGTATCTTCCCATGCCTCCAGCCCCGGGCTCGCTATCTTCCTGACTCAGCCATGTCTGGTACTTGGGGGGAGGATCGTCTTGTCTGTGTTGTAATTCAACTGTCAATTAACCATCAACGAATTGGTTCGTACTTACTTTCCTTTCTTGTACACTTTATCCATCTGGTAAAATTAAAGTGAAGTGAATTTGGGTTGGATGCATTTGTTCATCTCATACCTCCATGATGAAATCATCCTTCCGTGTGCTCTGCTCTAGGTGATAATGGACCTTCCGAAACTGAGGCGAGTCCGCGTAGGCTTCGATCAACATCTGCATAAACGGAAGATGAAATAGGAGTGAAAAGTGCCGATTCGTCGGAAGTCACCTCAACCCTTTGCCGACACTCTTTCTCTTTTCCGGGGATGATGGCGAGGTTTTTGATGAAGAAATCAGCGGGGTTGTATCCGCTTGGAATGCTCATTCCACATCTGAAATTGCGAGAAGAAACCATTGAACAGTGGTCAATAATTCACGGGGTTTTAGTTAACGCACTCAGCGAAGAAACTCGGGAGTTGCACAGTCGCGCCAAAGTAAACCGTCTTCCCTTCAGACAAGAGCATTATCCTGGAAAAGGAGGGTGGGCTGAGGTTCAACTTAATTTGCATGACTCACTGGGGGAACATGGCATAGACGTCCGACGACGGTTGGTGAATGGTGCATAGCACGGTTCTCCCTCTGTTGGCCAGGTTAATGAGGCACTCGACCACGCTTGCTGCCATGAAAGAATCCAACCCTGATGTAGGCTCATCGGCAAACATTATCTTTGGATTGTTCAGCAGCTGTTCGGAGGATAAATATCATCGAATGCGGTTCATTTAGGAGGCCTATGCACCTCTGCAGCCAGGGCTAAGCGTTTCTTTTCTCCTCCTGATATTCCCTTCAGAAACCCAGGTATCCCGATCAGGGTGTTTTGGGATCGCGTGAGACCCAGCTGATGTGATGACATGAACACAGGGTCGGGCTGAATGAACCGCTTACCTCTTGGATGGACTCGTCGACACGGCTCGTTCGTTCGCTGTCGCTTGTGCCTCGGGGCATGCGTAGTTTTGCCTGAATTCATTTAGGAGCCGTAAGTTGTAGTTGACATTGAGTGGTGTGTTCTTTTACCGTGAACCACAGGTGTTCCCTGATGGTTAAAGTCCCGATGAACAAATCCTCTTGTTGAATGTACCCTGATACCATCTCTAACTGATCGCCAGCTGGCCTTCCATTCAACAAGACGCTCCCCTGGACGTCAAGCTCTTGGCCGACACGTCCAGTTAGAACATTCAGGAATGTTGTCTTACCAGAACCGCTGTAAGACAACAATTTAAGCTTCAACAGCAAACGACATTGTATCCCACCTTGCCCCCATAATGGCGATCATGTTTCCAGGTTCAGCTACCCCAGATACTTAAAACAATCACCAAACGACATGCGATGTAAGTCCAAAGACTGCAAGAGACTCACCTCCGTGGAGCAGTTTAGCTGCAGGGACTGTTTTTTTCTTGAAGAGTCCAACGTTCTTTTGCGGACAGGTCACTTGAATATCCTGCCACGCCAACGTCACTCCCTTCTTCTTCGTTATCTCCATGTTGATTTCGTCCATCGGTTCGTACCTCCCTAAGACGCCATTTACACTGTGCCCAGTATCCAGGGCTTGGTAATGGTGGCCATATTGAGGCTCAAAGTCTTGCTGGTCGCCCACCTCGACACCGTCATCTCCTAGCAGACTCCGCTTCTCCAAGTTCGTCATCGTTCAATGTTAGATTTGCATTTGACTTCTTCTTAAGAATGGTGAGCGGGTCCTTTCTGCTGTAGAAGTTGGTCGATTGTGAGGGTTTACGGCAAATTAATTACTGCTGCTAATAAAGTGTTATTGTGCAGGTGGCCAGTATGGCGAGCCATCTCTTTGTATTGCAAGGCAGTTTCTTATGTATATTTTAATTGTGACTTGCAAAATATAATATAATATAATGAGGTGATATAGTTAACGTAAATTTGGGGCAATGATAGGATCCCATACGATAAGACCGCTGAGGGATATGAAAGTAGGGTAACAACATATCTTTCGTTAGATTAACATAAAAGTATCTCATTTTGACTGTAGTATAAATGTGATTAGTATTACTTAAATTTCCATGCATCTTATGCATCCCAAACGAAGGACATATGCATTATTATGTATATTACACAATAGCCTCGACGATGGTAACCAGTTGATTAATAATTTCCTTGCAGGCGGATAACAATTATGACGCATAATAAAATAACATGGCACCCACATCAATTTCTGAATTGGTTTTGAGACTGGTAGAGGTATAGCCAGAACTAATGATGGAGGTACCAGCACAGTGGCACGATATACGACATATTCAGAAGTTAATCAGTGTTGAAGTATTGCATGGCTACAATGACGGACAAGAAGTATCTGCATGAAATCCAAGGAATGCATGAGTCTGGCGGGGTCCTGTACCTTGCAAGTACTCCTGAAGACCACTTGAAGAACATCAAAAAGTATGAATTCCAGAAAGGAGATGTCTTAGTGAACACGTTCTCCAAATCAGGTAGGTTGCATGAGGGAACGCGATATGAAAGGGGCATCCATGGAATTAGCTGGAGCTTGGTTCCACTTTCTTAATTTAAATGTTAACATGAGTACATGAGTAAATGATTATTTATTGATGACGCAAGGGTCCCTGGTATTAGCAACGTAATACATGCAATATTTCGTAATTACTATTTACTTATTATTACTTTGCATGGTTCATTTTTATGTAACTTTTCTCATCTCATTTCATCTCATCTCATCTAATCTCATCTAATCTCATATAATCTCGATCATCTTATATATCTCATCTCAGCGCATCTCATCTCATCTTATATCTCATCTCTTCTCATTTCATCTCATCTCATCTCGTCCTATGTTATCGCAGGCACAACGTGGACGCAGGAAATTCTTTATTTGCTTCACAACGGAGTTAACCCTGAAGAAGCCTCGCATCGACCAATCAAACACCGCGTTCCGTTCATTGACTTCAATCGGATGTGGTCACGTGTCATGGAAATGACGCCACCCAGAATATTCAAGTCTCATCTAAGGTCAAATTTCTTTGCGCGCGAACTCAGAAGAGGTGATTTGAAGGTTGTTGTGACCTTAAGGAACCCCAAGGACACTCTGGTTTCTTTCTATCACTTTTACAAAACCAATATGGCGTTTGGAAATTTCCAGGGCGAATGGAACGATTTCTTCGAAATTATAAGGAAAGGCGAGCTAATTTATGGCGATTGGTTTGATTTCACTCTCGGTTGGTGGTCACTGAGAAACGAGGCGAATGTTCTAGTTCTGAAATACGAAGAAATGAAGAGGAACCCGGCGCTGAACGTGCAGAAAATGGCCGATTTCTGCGGCAAAGAAATCAGCCAGGAGCAACTGGAGTTGATCGTCGACAGCACTTCGTTCGTGAAGATGCAAAAAAACGCATCAGTGAATTATGCCGACGAGGCGTTTATGAAGAAAGGAGAAACCTTCATGAGGAAAGGGAAAACCGGGGGTTGGAAGGAGTACTTCAACCAGGAGCAGAACCAGTACATCGATGACCTCCTCCAAACCAGGTGCCAACCTCTTGGCTTGGACTTCGATTTTGAAGATTAATTCACCGATCGACGCGGTTAAAATATTGAATAATAAATAACTCATGCTACTAGAGATTTGTGAGTTATGTAGAGTTACCTGTATGGCTCAGGGGCAGAGCGTAAAGGGTTTGATTTTTCTGGGTGGCTTTTCACACCTAAGTACAGCCTCTGATTGAGGTTGAGATTGAGGTTGAGGCTTACAATGGCGATCTAAACCAATGAAATATAATATAATATTATATAATATTAATTATTAATTATTAATAATATATAATATTATGAAATATAAATTTGTGATTTATGGGCACCGCTTTGAGCACTTCGGTGGATATTGCGCAATACAAAATGAATTATTTAAATTATTTATTTATGTGTCTCAACATCACGAATTTTCAATATCCCAACTACTAGTAGTAATGTAGTATTACCATATTACTATTAGTAGTGTTTAGTGTTTACTCTGAACTGTCAATGACAAGCACTACACCATTTGGGATAGAGGCCGTTCGATTAAAAACATAGCACAGTGTTATTTTTCATTTTAACGAACCGGATGTTCACAGATGCTAGCTGATAAAAGGTAAGACATTATATGTATTTATTAATTCTATTTTGAGCATGTTTTAATAGGCTATTGTCACGTGATCCGATATTATCAAAGAATTTACAGAAAAGTAATAGGAGCACAGAATGTTTATGTTGAATTTTATTTTATTTATTTTTTTATGGTATTTTATTTATTTTTTATTTTATTTTATTTGATAGGAAGTCGTTCTCCAGACTTTATAGCATCGTATGGAAAGAGACGTGTGTCGAACTGAACACTATATATTTTATATATTTTATTAAAAATGGATATGAGTTTATATAGGTTTGAATGTATGGCTATTGAGTTATTGACAGATAGGGAAATGGGAGTTGAGAAGTTCAGAGATGAGATGAGATGAGACGCCACAATATAGACCCTAGCTTATATTCGTGTATATATATAAATATTGTGCATACGATTTGGCAAACGTAATAATTCACGCAGGCATTTCTGCCAGATAAGGAAGATAGCAGAAAAGAGATCCGTAAAAACTAGTGTAATACTTCTTGAACGGCACACTGTATGAGCAAACATAAAAGGAGGAATTAATTTTATTATTCATTCTGATATATATAAATCTATGAATGCTTTGTTAATACTACTTTCATGAGTCTTCCGTCTAATCCATGTACCGAGTCTTCGGCACCAGGGGAGGGCACCGAATAGCTCAGTCAGTTTGACCGGCTGACTGCAATCCTATATGCCTACCGTGGGGGTCGAGGTCTCGGGTTCGAGACCCAATCAGGCCATGGGCGCTATGATTGTGAATTATTATTGTTATGATTCGCCTTATAAGCCCGTTTGTTCCTGTTTTCATCGCACTTGAATAAACCAGCCTCAGTCGATATCTGGCAAGCATCCATCATATGACATGTCGACCCTGTCATGATCAATGGACACGCACAACTACCACCGACCTTTGACGCAACTCAACTGGGACGCTCACGATGCCTATGCATCCTCCAAGCTGCGATTGCCAAAGAAGCCACGTGTCGGAAATGCAGCAAGAGAAGTCACTTCGCCTGCCTAAGCCAACCAGCGCAAAACGCTGTCGACACTGACTTTAAATTTGACACAAAGGCTGATTATGACATCCACGGGATCAACACAAGCAAGAATATCAAAGAAGTGCTCGCTGCGGTCCATTTCCAACCGCCACAAACGCCTTTTTCAATGTGCCTACTCAAGTACTTGCGCAAAGCAAAAACACATGGTCAAAGGCAAGGTGGACACTGGACACGGTTGCCATGGTATCCTGTATGCCAGCCGTCATGCTGCCCAAAGTTGGTTTTTCAATGAGAGACGTTGTGCCATGCAAAACAACGCTTAAAGGGAATGGATCTCAAATGCATCGAGAGTTTAGAAGCTAACGATGTATGCAACAAGCGCAAAAGGAAAGCTCAGTTCTACATCAACAAACTTGGCAAAAAACTCTACCGAAAATTCACCCTCATCCAAATTGCTGATGAGTGCATAGAACGACTCATCACCATAGCTATAAAAGAAAATAAAAAATAAATAAAGATAACACGCATTCTCATGGTATATGACATTACTCATTAAATTGCTCAAAGACGAACTCATTGTAAATCAAATGCTCACAACATCAGTCTTCCCAAACCCACTTAATGCATGGCAACTACATATATACCATCAGGCAACGTTGGATTAAAATCGCCAAAGTCAAACCACTCTACAAAAAAAGAGACAGACAGCTGTGTAATATCTATAGACCCATTTCCCTTCTGTCCATCATCTCCAAAATACTTGAAAAGTCATGCTACTGCAACTAGACAAACATTTCTCAACTAACAACATAATTATACTACAGTAGTCAATATGTATTCAAAAAAAAAAAAAAAAAAAAAAAAATTAACCGAAAACGCATTACTAGAACTCATTGATAAAATTCTGCATCAAATGGACATGAACAAAGCTCCCACCACAATATTTCTCGATCTCTCAAAAGCTTTCGACACCAATACTCCTATTCACCGGATAGCACAGTGGGTTAAACCGCTGACTACAATCCTATGCCGACCGTGGGGGTCGAGGTCCCGGGTTCGAGACCCGATCAGGCCACGGGCGTTATGATTGTGAATTACAATTGTAATTCTTCGGTGACTCTGCAGTTACGCTGCCCAACTGCGTAACAAGGCCGGGCGCTGTGTACTACTGTCTATGGTGGTATGCAGGATAAAGAACCCTTGGGATTTATCGATAAGAGTAGGGGGAAACCTCGGTCCCGGGCCTTCTGTTCTGGCGCCCGTATCACCCGAACGGGTTGGGTGGAGCCGTAAAACCCCAATCACTCACTCACTCACCTATTCAAACTGAAACATTATGGTCTGCATAGTTCTGTAATTCAGCTTTGCCAACATTATCTTACAAACACAAAACACTGGCGCCCGTATCATCCGATCGGATTGGGTGGAGCCGTAAAACCCCATCACTCACCCACAAACACAAAACAATACGTCCAGATACAAAGATACCAAATCCTCTCAATTAGACATGAACATACGAGTCCCACCAGGATCAATTCTAGGTCCATTTCTATTCCTTGTTTTTATAAATGACCTTCCAATCTGTTCAAACACCAAATTCATTACTCATGCAGACGATAAACCTTGATTAGTACTGTGTATAAACCATGAATCTACGAAAGACATAAATTCAAAAACAAATTCCATCGAATTCCACACACCCCATCGCAAAATCTCACCCCAAGCATCACCATTAACAAGCAACAAATATAAATACAGACACCTTCAACTTGTTTGGAGTCACACCAAACAAACACTTGGCGTGGAAGCCTCACATTAAAAGAATCACTAAGAAAATCTCACAAATCACAGGCGCCCTAAATAATCCCCAAAACACAATCCCGCTTGCAGCTAAATTGCACATTTATAATTCACTAGTAGTTCCGCACCTCAATTATGGAATTCTGGCTTGGGGCTTTTCAGCACACAGCAACAACATCTACAAAATTCAGAAAAGCACTCTTTGAAATGAAATTCTATTACATATTGAAAGCCAATCTCCTCTCACACTACTTCACAAATTTCGTCACAACAAAAGAATTCCACCATACAAGTTCCCACACGACTCGTGGTCGCCTTCATTTGTCAGTGACGGCGCACTGGCACCAGTTCTTCAAGTTGGGTCTCCGCTACTCCATCGTAAATACAATCAATAGCTCTACCACTTCTCCTCTCAGCAAATTTCAAAGACTGAAAAATAGAATCATATCAAATAGAATGCAATATTCAGAAATGTTATAATTATATGCGGCAACAACTAAAGTCAAAATGTCATAGTCATTTCTTGTGAGCAGAATTATATTCTTTTTTTCTTATATATATTTTTTTTCTCTATCTTCACCTCTCCCCTTTTATTTTACTATTTTTTTCCTAGGTGCTCGAAGCGTCAGCGGCACTACCGAGTGCCTCAGCCCAGCCTCCTGCGCTTTTTACATTTCACTTGTAAATTACTGCGATAATTTATAACCCAATGTTCCGATCCTTCATTTATCACCATCATTATCTATATACTATAATATTAATATGTACATACTATCTAAATTTTTATCGTGTTTCGATTTTTGTTGGTTTATAGGCAAATAAATGCTCTCTTTCTCTATCAAACACGTCATGGAAATGTTCTTCTACGTACTTCTTGATCAGAGGAAGACGATGTGTGATGTCCGTGTTTGGCACCCATGTAACAATTGCAACTGTTTGTGAGCCGTAAAACAGCCATTTTCATTCTTTCTTGAGTAATGAATTTTTTTCTTTTATTAATGATTATTCAAATTCCACACAACTTTCCATCTCACTCCACACAACTTTCGTCTCAGCCGCACAACTCGGCGTCATCAATGATATGCATATGATAAACTGGACACTTTCTGTCCTCCGTATCCCCACTGCGTATATAATAAAGAGGGGTATACCAAATTGGACAACTATTCCTAGGTATATTCCAAGGAACAGCAATCCTAAGTCACCAGAATCAACATTTTCTCACTCTCAAAGTCATAACGTATGATGAGAAATGATTTACAGATCCGCGTTTCCATGCCATAGAGTTTGACCTAGATGTTTTGTAACGAAGTACTTTTGTAATCGAAAATTTATCAATATATGGTATAAAATGATGTATTTAAGACTTTAATGTATGAGATATATGTCTTTCTGATGAATAAAATCTTCGCTTCGAATCGCTACAGCTCAAAATAGTATTGGGCGATAACATAAAAATGGCATTTCGCTTGCTTTCGCTTGAACGTGGCATTATATGGCATTACGTGAATTCGTCGGACCCCTTAAATCAGTAAACAACACCGGTCATTTGAAACAAGACAAGACATATTTAATGAGCTTCATGCATATGACTGCACAGTAATTTGTGGATGTGCTGCATAAGCAAATATCAGTGTGCACTTTCGGTGGCGTGCGTATTTTTCTTTCGGCCAAAAGAGAAAGTAGAGAAACATTTTGCCTTATCGAGGAGCTTCTTAACTGATATCTCGAGGTACGCAGTCCGCATTCGTGACACGTCATCTGCAGATCAAAGAACATCTGAAAGCAAAGGTAGGTCTAATCCAGTGTAAATCCGCTCGTTGCTGAGCAGGATTTCGACCTTGCATGTGACATCAGGTCAGTTTTATACGTATAATCATTAAATTAATGTTAAATATAGGATATATGATGAAGCTTCAATAAAGATGAAGCTTCAAGTCAGTGTCTAAAGGTTGTCATGCTGAGGTTTAGAGTAGACTGGCTTAAATCCGTAAACACCGGCCATTTCAGATCACAAGAAAAGACATATTTAATGAGCTTTATACATATCATGTAATTGAGGTTAAAGGTCGAACAGTGCATTATAATTCTTTAGTTTACTGTTGTCGTTCACAGGGATTGATCAGAAGTGCGTTA
>KB303857.1:24878-49246 GCA_000328365.1 Capitella teleta
TTTCCAAGGTTATTTCAGCTCCTGAAATAAAGCTGCAAAGGGATACGACGAGACGGGAGGCACTGTTTACGGGCAGGCCATTCCGTCATTCGGAATTACAGTCAGGCAGATAATTAGATATCCACAAGATATAATCTTGTATCTTGTATCTTGGGAAATAACTCAAACTCCGCCTCGTGCAGTATAACCTCTAAACCGTAGCTTAAAAACTTGATTGTGAATAAAATTCATCAATGTTATCCATAATAAAGTTGTTCGTTTTTTTTTATAGTATTTGACGAAACTGTGGAATGGTTATTTCTAAAATGTGATTGTCTATGACGTATATAGTGAAAGGAGGTTTAATTCCTTCGTGACGGCAGCGTCCGTTGCGAAGGAGACGGCGTTCGCGAAGGACACACCCTCAATCCCTAATCGCGGCGAAGCCCTTCCCAGTCTCATCTATTATGCATCTGCAAAGCACCGCTAAGTTCAGTCGGAGTCGTGGGTGTGTTCAATAGATAGAACAGCCCCAAAACAAAGGGAGCATTCGTTACTTCATCGATGCGCTGGGAGCATACATTGCGACATCAATGCGAGGGGGAAATTGATCGAATGAAAGAGGAGAGTGCTGCGTTATCAATGCCACGTGTAGTCAGAGATGCATTCTGGGATATCGAAGTCACTTTCACCTATAGGCAAAGGTGTGAATGTGATTGGCATTCGTGACTGTCATTAATGGTTGCAGGGAAAATCAAAGGCTTTTGTCGGCGCCCGGAATTCATGCTGACGCAAGGAATAAGCGCTGCTTGAACCTGTGTCATGGCACACGATGTGACATGCAATGTCTGCCATATACGTCCAGACATATAGATCCCTCGATTTGAAGTATAATTGCAAAGAATATAATCGTAGTACCCAACGGAAGACCAGTTTATGATCAAATGATTCAATGTGTTCCAATGCTCAAACATGGATGCAATGCATATATAAGTATATATACAGGGTTTTACACAACTAATTATTCAATCAACACTCTCACAGAGTAGTGTTAAAATTCATTTTAATTAAAATGGATTTGCTGGAAGTGGAACTGAAGACATTATTCATGTGTACTTTATACACCACCCAAAAAACTTTTTTAATGTAACCACAGCGCATCAAAATAGGGATCAAAATAAAATCGAGCTGTTTGTAACATTACCTAGTCTTAAATATTACATTATGTATACCTGTAAGTTTTTAGCGGGATCTATAATTTATCACAGGTGCGACTATTTCCGAACTCGTTACAATATACGCACATGATGCGCGTATAATGAAAGAAGCCCAAAGACATAAAAAAACAAACAAGCATTATGTAAACAACAAGTAATTAAAATGTACGTGCGTAATAATTGAGCTAAGAATAAAGCGTGTGGAATAACGCGAGTGTTTGGTTAAAATGGGTGAAGTGCGAATGAATGAAATGAACACGCATCGAAGTGCGAATGAATGACATGAACACGCATCGATCTCTTCGTCTGGTTCGATGTGTGCACGGATTAAGCGACGTCGATGAAGCGGAGATCCCTCGGATTAGCATCTATCCGGAGATCTCCTCAAAGGATCGAAGCGTTTTCTCGAGGTTTTTTGTTCTCTCCCCCCTCCCCTGATCCACTTCGACCAGAGCGACATTGATTTCAACGAGTACTATGACGTGCAGTTTGCATCATTAGTATGCACAGATTATTGCAGGCATCATTTATTTACAATTTGGCGGATCAAATGAGGGTGTACAATGAGGTTACCTGCATGGCCATCGTCGGAATCGAACCCACTTCCAGAGTTGCATATTTTACACCTTAGCAATCAAGCAGTGGAAACGCAGGGAATTGAGGGGGATGTTGTGGTCAGAATTTTACCTCGTTATTACATAACACGTAAGTGAAAAATGCACTCAAAAAATTGACATATGAAATTATATCAAAATAACGCTTAATTATAATATATAGCGGATAAATTGATGCTGTACAAATTACAAACTGTATGTGACGTATCGTTTAATTTCGTATTGATACAAATTCCAAATGGCCTTTTAATCAGTTTATCATGCGTTTATCTCGTGTTTACCCTTGTTTATTCAACACTAGGAGCGATGTTCCGACCTCCGAATGAAGTATATCTCAAGTGCTTCTCGTGGAACTTCGTGACTTTTATTTCCCAGGTACTTGGTTGAACAAGGAAGTGTTTGTGGCAATGGGAGATACAACATCATCAGATCCGTTTTATGCCCAGTTTTTAATCCTTGGGTCGGGTAGGTATATTTATGAATGGTTGTTGTGTATATATAAAGGGATAGTATACAATATCCATGAAAGAAAAACACCAAAAAAACACGTTAACGACTTCACAAGAAAAAAAAATTCGCAGAAAAGTTACGATGGGCGAAATGCACGCGAGCAGATGGAGCGGGCTGATGTCTTTTTCAGATGCCTGTCTTCACCATCCTGCTTCCCCTCCCCCGCCCCTCCTAATACTGTGCTCTGTTCCCACTTGTACTGTGGAACCCAGGTAACAGCATTCCTAGCCGAATACCCTGGATATTAGCAATAAACCTGGCGCTGTTTGTCATGAAGTTCGACTATTTTTAAGTTGGCTTAGCCGATATTGTAAGTACAAGAGAATACTTATAATTTATAAGTACCTGTTGTACAGGTGTACAGAGCACGCACTGTACTGCAGTGTGCGCTCATTACCCTTATCTTAATTGCCCTGCATAGAGAGGTGAGGAAGGGGGGAGGGGGGAGGGTTTTTATTCGCGAATGTCGACAGAAGCGGAGATAACGAAGATGTTTCAATTTGTTGGAGAAGATTCCTCGCGATCTTGCTAAAGAAGAGAGACGATCGGGCGCGATTTCTTTGATGTTTCAATTAGTCGAGACGATCCGTGAAACTTATATAATAATTAGTACTTAAGAAGCGTGTGTTATATATTTTTAGCCATCACGCTCAGCTGTGTTATATGAGCGCCAGAACCCGGAACCGGAACCGGAATTACGCAAGTACATATTATACGTAGACAGCAGTACGCAACACCGGGCCTTGATATGCATTTTGGCAACAATGCAGAGTCACCGTGGATTTGCAAATAATGAATTATATAACACACACTCGACCTTCCTATGCGTAATGGGAGCTAATCGATGCCTCTACACACACACTCATATATATATTATTAGAAAATGATTTCGTAATTTTATACCTTATGCATATAATAATAATAATAATATTCACTCACCTGACTACGTTCGCTCACCTGCTTACTCCGCGCAATGATTCTTGATGTTCGCCTCAACTGAGATTTCTTCGTGGACATTGTTCGCCAATTTGCGCAGATGTAAAACCTGAAAAGAAAGCGCTTGTTTTTCCTCTGTGAGGTTCTCTGGAAGTTACTAGAAACTTAATTAAGCGCGAATAATGATCATGGCTTAAAAGAAACATTCGAACCTACAACTCAAAAGACATGAAAGTCGCGCGCAAGGGCGCCGGTTTTCTCTCAAAATATTTCCTCTCAAAATAGTCCGGCGCGTCAAAGCGGAAGGATACAATGGAAAAGTTGTTATTTCGTCGCACGAGAAGAAAAAAAATATCAGTTGACACGAATTCCCCAAGAAGTTCTTATATGGACTTAAGAGCTGAAATTAATTCACTCTCATATATTTTCATTAAGTGATTCTCTCAAATTTCTCCTCAGAAACCGAACATGAAAATTTCTTTCATAAATTATTCAAGGGAAGGCTGCTATAATTTCATCGTTCTGCTATACTAGTATAATTATATCATAATCATTGTCAGAAACATAAACATATATTTTTATTGATTGCGATTAACTTCTTTTAATTAACTTCACACATGATTAATTAATTATTCCCACAATAAGAGGCAAATAATTTGAATAATAATCGTGGATCCAGCACTTGATTAACCTTACCATCCCCTCAATTAAACGATAACCTTAATGTGATTTACGTAATACATGTAAGTAATATTGATTTCATTTGCTTCTCATCACCAACCACGCCCACTTACGCATAAATTATGTTGATTGCATTGGCATGTGCGCAATGCATTATACTCTATAATAACACCAAGGAGAATGTCCAGCCATGGAATTTATAGGAAAAAAGAATTTTGAAAAAAAACCCCCTCCCGATGTACGAATGCATGCAGTGGATGGGCAAGGAGAGAGACCACGTGAGATCCAATACTACAATACTGCGATGCGTGCTTATCGCGCGCGTTGGCACAGAGTATTTAGGTCTATCTCCAGATGTGCGTGACAGTCAGATGACAGGAGCCAGGCGTCCGACAAATGACCAAATCAACGGCCGAAGCAATGACCTTTGAGGTCAGCTCAATCCGTGATGTGCGTCCGTGCTGTCAGCAAGAACAGTTTCTCGCTCTGAGCCCCAAACAACTCGCTGATCTTGTTCTCGACTCCTGCGCCATGTCTGTTCGCGTGATCCGACTTGAGCTGCTGCCTCCATCCCGAGTCGACCTTTGACCCGCGATGACAGGCATCCTTTCGCACTGTGAGCAATTTGGCAAAGAGATGAGATCGCGTGGCTCAGTGAGGCGAGGTAACCCAAGAAATGAGAGCAACACGATGTTTTGCTCTGAGCAGATATTAGCGCTGTCACCTGAACTTGTCTGTTTGCAACCGATGCGCTTGTAGGCAATGTTGTGCGTTCCTCTGCTTCTCGGGTGCATGCAGACCGAGTACGCATATTGCAACGGATTCAAACTGATCAATTATACTAATGCATTCGGTTCTGAATGATTCGGTTCGAGGGCAGTTATGTGCATGCATGTATATATGGGGATTGAAGCAATTAAACCTATAATCTGAGGCCCAATTTCGACTAAAGTTGGATTTCACGACTAGTATCTTTAGCCTATGATTTCTCCAATCATGCTCCACGTGGGGTAATTGAGGTATCTGTGTGTTGCGTCCAGCGACGAATATCGTTGCCATCAAACTTGCAATTTCAACAATGATTTTATGTTCCATTATTATCTGTGCGCCTTGGATACATATACAAAATCAAGATTAGCATTTCCCAACAAGAGGAAGTTATTTTGTACACGAAGTGCGCGCATGCGTAAAAGTGCACATGCTGCTACTCGGGGTGTTTATGCAAGGAGAAATGATATACAAGATTTGGTTTTGTTTTTTTTTGACATTTAATTTGGCAGAAAAAAGGGTGAGATTTGTCAACGCACAAAAGGAATTAATTATAAATTAAAACAAAATTATAGTTTTTTTCCCTCTCTCTCTCTCTCTCATGCTCTCAGCTGAACCATAATACGCTCACAAAAAATAATAAAAATACAACTTTCTATGAGAGATAAAACTAAAATAGTTCTTCATACATAATAATAATAATATATACATATAATTACACATCTTTAAAATAAAATAAAATATGACAACCATTGAACATTGAAAAAAAAAAAAGAAACAGACGATTGCATATCCTTACCTATTTTTTTTTTAAATATTGTAATACGACTTATTAAAATAAACAAACAATTAAATTGCACTCAGAATTTACTGCAGTCGTACGCGGAATATGGGTTGCTGTTTTTGTACGGAGTCCTGAACGCCAGTTGGCAGCTGGGTGAGTTCGATCCAGCCGTCTGCGGCGGCTGGGGCCCGGCGGCTGGGGCCTGCGACGCGAGCAAGCGAGATGAATCGAACACCGCGTAAGGATTGCTGCCGCTGCTGCTGCCGGGGTCGTCAGAGTACCAATTGGTCGATTGTCTGGCGTATTGCATTGACGCCTGGTGTGACGTCAGAACGTCATCACTGAGCGTCGTCATGGAACCAGAGTACATGGACGCAGCGACGGGAGGGATGTGCCCCTGGGTCATATTGTTGCACGCGTAGGCGGCGACTCCCGCCGGAGAGGACGACGTCTCGCCCGCCATCCCGCAGCTGGGACGGTAGCCGGTGTACGCCAGATTGGATGACGGGGAACCTAGTTGCAGGGAGGAGCTCCGGGCACACGCCAAATCAGCGCTACTTGTCATAATGTTCTCAACTGAAAAGGTATTCATAGTGTTGTCCTGGTGCATCCCAGCACCCGTCAGCGGAAGGCGGTTGACGCTGGTCGGCCTCTCCTGCTGCTGCCCGCCAAGGCAGTCCGGGCCGGGAGCCGCCGGTTGGGGCGCCCCGACCGCCTCCGAGGGTTCTATTTTGATGATGTGGTTGGAGCCTGAATTGTCTTTGTATGTCTCCACCTTGACGCCAGCGTCGGGCCGATGGCTGACGTGCGGTTTGTGCTGAGGCACCGTGACGCCGTCTTTTTCGCTCGATGGCTCATCGCTGCCATCGCAACCGCTCTCCCCGACGCAGAGCCCTCTTCCCTGTCGATCTCTCTCCTCCTTCTCCTTCGCGACGTCCTTCTTTTTGAAGCGGCGTCGTCGACGAAGGTAGGATCCGTTGTCGAACATGTTGTAGGAATCCGGGTCGAGCGTCCAGTAGCTTCCCTTCCCAGGTTTCTTGTCGTCTCGGGGAATCTTAACGAAGCACTCGTTCAGACTGAGGTTGTGTCGGATGGAGTTCTGCCAGCCTTGTTTGTTCTCGCGATAATACGGGAAGCGGTCCATGATGAACTGGTAGATGCCGTTCAGAGTGATCTTTTTATCCGGTTGGCTCATGATCGACATGGCGATAAGGGCGATGTACGAGTACGGCGGTTTCACCATGTCCTTGGGGTTGTGGTGCTGGGCCGGGGAACAGGCGTACGGGCCGTAGGCGGAGGCGCGGGCCATCCCGTACTGGTCCGCCCCGTAGACGGCGGGCGGCATGCTGTACCCGGCCGGGCCTCGGTAGTAGTTGTCTCCGTAGATGGACGGGACCATGAGGCCCGGGGAGGACCCGGTGGACATGGCGCCGGTGCCGTGGGGGTGGGGCCCGGTCGGGTACCGGGTTTGGAAGGAGCCTGGCTGCATCATATTCGGCGGTCTTATCTCCTTCGCTCAGTGGCGGCTGGACATCGTGCGAACTTATCCAGGTGTGAGAGCGAATTTCTCATACAAAATCTGCAAAGTGAGAAAAAAACGGTTTTGTAGTTACGAATTTTTCTATTTGGTGTTGGGATTAAAAATGTCCGACGCAAGCGTGATGGCTTCAAAGGGACCCACATCATCGATTCCTACTCTCTTTACGGGATATTGAGGAATAATTTTTTCTCTCTCTGTCTATTGTCAGCAAGACTAAAAGCATTTCAACACTGAGAGGCGTATGCTGGGCGATGTATATACTATAAAAAGTGCTAATGCGTTTCATTATCAATCAGTCGATATATACTTTCATCATGAACGAGCTAACTAGAATTAAATTTGGATATATATAGTTAATACTTGATAAAATTATAAACTCGTAAACTGATACAAGGAGAACTTTTTAAACATAAAGAAAATACAATGTACGATCACATATAATTGTATACTTGACGTATAAAATTTCTCAACTAAAATATAAACTTGCTTTAAAAAACTATTTTATCAAGAATAAAATGACAAAAAACAAGGATGAAACATGAATAAGCAAGTGAATTAGAGAGGAACTATAGGAACTATATATACGTTGCATTATTGTATGAATGACTTGTGTGAAAATTATTGTTTTGTGAACATACAGAGCGTAAAACAGCACAAACATCGCAATGTTTGAGGAAGAAACTCAACGAGAACGAAGCACAATATTTTTAAACTAATCAAGCATTTTGTTCACCTTGAAAACAAAACGCACTGCGAAGCACCGTTGCAGACGAATCGGTCGGCGACGGAAATTGAAGATGCACCTACCAATTGCAGATGTCCAGTTGGGGCACGCAGTGACCAGCAGTGGCCAGTGATAAGGGTCCAGTGGCTGATCGCGACAGTGTTTACGAATTCAGCGTTCTAGAATGAGTGCCAGAATCCCGAGCAGCCCCGCAACTCTAATACCTTCGATGCTCGGCTTCAAGTCGCAGAGAAGCGCATAGCTAATGAGGTTCGCAGCTGTCAGGGAGCTCATGAATATTAATCACGTCTCTCATTGGTTGATCGTCATCCAATCAGAGCACGTTCAGCGAATAAGACCTCCCCTGCGTGTAACTGATGTCTTTTTGACGCGGATTAATTTCGAGCGTATTTCGTTCGTATCTGAAATACTTTTCACGCTTCCTTTTACCACAGAGTCATTTCACACCTCACGTGATTATAAAGATGAGTCGACTCTGTGTGATTACGTAATTGCCATGATTAGTATTTACTCGATTATTGATCAATATATGGCGGGGATATTGGAATAGTGGCACTGCATAGCATGTATCGTAAAATAAATTTATACAGGTGTATCAACTACAAATATATTTCAAACAAGATAAAAGTGTACCATAAATGCCAGCATTTCTTTAATCGAATACAACATTTCGGCGTATTCCACTTCTCATAGAGAAATATTCACTGGACAATCTTTCATGTGTTACACAAGGACTTCTTGGAGAGAAAGCTCTCTTGATTTTTGGGCCTAGGGCTTGAAAAACATCTTCAGAGGTGTTTCAAGAGGAGGGCCCCCGAAGAAAGCAACCGAGTTCTGTTTCTTCCTCGCTGAGCAACTTCACTTCAGCCTCAATCAATTGAACCTTTATTCTCATCATATCACTCAATTTCAACTTCATAGATTTTCCCAAACCCCACAAAAAGCAACCTTGCAATAAAAGTAAAAGGAAATCACTACCATATCACCAGTGATCACTGTATTTCTGTTGCAGAATTTCAGAAAATAAAAGCATTTCTTTTCCATCACAAGTTATTGCAAGGGAATGACTGAGTTACATTTGCGTCCTGGTTAAATTTAATTATTTCATTCTTTTAATTGCATATTTGATATATATTTTTTCCTTTCGCACATACCTTGGGAAGCAATGACGTAACAACACAGAGCTGCATCAGCGTGAATACAACCACTGATAGCTGAATAGAAGGTTAAAATACGTATTGCACTCAGTGAACTTTCAGGGAGACGTGTGAGCCTGGACATTTGCAACAAAACAAAGCGAGTGAATTTCCGATCCTTCAGCCCTCGGTGGGTTCATTAATCAACACCCAAGGTAGAACCCTGATTATAAATGAACATCTTCCTCCTTCTGCAATGCACAACAAAATGAAAGCCGAGCACAACGGATTCGCTGAGGCCTTAGCTGCCAAACGCGGGATTTCTTCCACTGTTTTCCCTTCCCGTGAGGAGGAAGCGCCCTAATCGTTCTACCTGCCTCCTTCCTCCCCTTCCTCCCCTTCCTCCCTGCCGATCATCCCGCGGAGTCTCCCGTGGTCTGCACCTGTCGATCCCCGGCGGCAGCCTCCGGATCCCCCTCCCCTCCTCTGCCTTCGTTCCTTCTGCGCATGCGTGGTGCGCATCTTCCCAGCAGATGTTCGCGATTGGTTCCACATGCGAGCGAAGATCCGATTCCACTCGCAGAGCAAAGAATTCTCACATTCAACTCGCGGTCGAGTATATCAAACCCTAATTCGGATTACCGATATACGCAAATTTGTATTATCGCAACATCCACCAGCCCTAGATTTAATTTTCAGCGCGCAACACAGAATTGGATATAGAATTTCAGACCCTGTCTCATTTTTATCGTGTAAGGTCTGGAGATATATCATTAATTAGCATGATTAATTAGCATGATTGACATCTCAGCGTGTAATCGCATGTTTAATCTATTAATCATGAAATGTGAATCTTACACACGACTCAGTAACATGATCGATTTCATGTGATTGATTCCATTGAATTGAAAAGATAAACAGATGAGATGTTTTGATGAGCTCAAAAGTAAACAAACCGAAACAAACCGAACGAAACTCCGATTACGACCTCAAACTGACACATGTATCATCAATTGGCAACGCGTCTTCGTATGTCACGCACCTGAACGCCATTCTGTATATCATGCACGTACTCTGTAAATGTTTACATTCTGTACTCACATTGTACATGTGGAGCCCAGGACCGGGAGAATTCCCCACATGCTTCGAGTAAATATAACGTCCTTCAAAAATGCTACTGTTGTGCATAATAGACTTGTCTATGCTCTAACACATCAGCCAAACATCACGGTGTACAGATGTGTTTAATCCGGTTGTCAATCACATCTTGCGGGGATTTACACAATTTATACACATACAACTTTAATCCCATTACCTGACCTCCATGCAATAGTGACCGTTATTTCGTCTCCAAAATATTCCTCTAACCCTTCCTTTGAGTGACAATTAGCCAAAAGCCCTCGATCCGAAGCAAAGACCGACTCGGTGCCTGACTGCGATCCCATTCAGCGGAGCCATTCACAAGATATCTGGGTAAACATTTCTTTCGACTCGACAGCAGTCTCGGAGGACATCTAACTCCAGCCACCGACGAAAGAGCCGCGCACAGTGAATCCAGGACTTGTTTATCACTAATTAATATTCATATACCCTGAATATCATGAATAGAATCTCTTAATCAAGATCTTTCCAAAGCTTTCGATGCCGTTAAAAACTCAACGTTAATATGGACAGATATCTTACTATATAAGTTACCACCAGTACTGTATATGTACTATATGTACCGATATAAATCAAGACCTCTCCAAAGCATTTGATACTGTCAAGTACCCGCTTGGCTATTAATAAATCCCAGCTCACAGCTCTTCTCCATACAGGTGAATGTTAATTGACAGCAGCTAAACCTGAGCTACTTAGCAGGGGTAAAGAGTGGGCGGAGAGGCAGTGAGTGCCCCACAAAACGTAAACACGATGCGCTGACGGGCGTTTAATCTACGGAGCATGTTGCAGGGCGGAGCTTACAATTATACGCTCGATGGGTTTCGAATTAATGAATTCCCTTCGACAGCTCTAATAGATTTCTCCCGCTCACTGCGACTCAACCGCTTCGCTGAATCGCCCTCATCTTTCTTTGGGGCCAAGTTGTCAGGCGCGAAAATGATGTTCTTTTCACAAGCTGCGAAGAGAAAAAAAGAACCTTTGTGTCAATCTGATTAAACCCCTAGGGTAAATTCTGGTACAGTGGGACTTTTCCGTTCTGTTATCTTACTAACCAGATTATAAAACCACATCTGCATCTGTGAACTAGCCATGCGCGTCAGTGTTACTAGAAATATACCTTTGGCTTAATCATTCTCATATAATTTACAGTTGACTCTCTATATGTGTTTGTCATAAGTGGGGGTTGTTGTAAGAATATCCACATTTGGTCATGTGATTGGTTCCATCCGCCTGTCCTATTATTTAGATGGCATCCCGCTGTGACGTCAGCTTCCATATCGCCCTCACGTCCACTCACAACCACATTAAACATGCAATCATGGTTAAGCATATCACCAAAACCACATTAACTACTCACATATACGCCCCATTGGCGACAGGAGTCTTTGGTGTATCAAATTCTAAGACATGCTATCCTCAATCGTGCACTTAATTCATTAAAAAAAAGTAAATAATAATATTGAAAAAAAAAAAAATTAAAATGAAAGAGTTATTGAAATAACACTGAGGTGAGTCAAGACTTAATCTTTATCTTAATCTTATCTTAATCTTTAGACTAGCAATTGGTCAAATCAGCGCGTTGAAGAGGTTTGCATCGTAATTGAGATCTGCATGAAACATTTCTGCTTCACCTGCTACCGAGGTTGAGTATACAGACACAGCTGAAAATGAAAAGTTGACCAATTGCTAAGTTAAAAATCAATCACCTGGATTATGTAATCTTTACACTGACCACTGGTCAGCTGGTCCAGTATGCTGCGCATCTGTCCTCATAGCCCCCTTTGCTGTTTCCCAGGAAAGCATCAGAGATATAATTATATACTTTTACCTGCCGTCAGGTAGAGATTAAATCCTGATTAGTATAATCTCTATCATGGCAAGCATAGAGGCATCGGAGAACGCGTGTGCCGCAGACATAGGAACATATTGTAAGAATTTACCAAGTGTTTTGAAAGATAATATCTCGACACGTTAGAGTCAATATTTATCGAAACCGAATTTTCGCTTTGTGCGATATGCTTATATAAGCAGTGCGATATATTTTGCCTTATTGGCTATATGGTGCGGTGTGCAACAACACCTTCTCGGGATCGTTATATCAGCATGGGTCAATTCATGGTAGTGTGAATAAGTTGCGCTATATTAAGACTACTGTGAGTAATGGCTTTGTTTACTGATGTATTAATGGTTAACCTGTAGCTATTAATAGCGATCACAGCATTTAAGACTCCACTGTAGTTATGGTGATGAGCTGGGAATTCATAGATAAATAAGCAACGAAAGCAAAGTAAAATTAACGCAAAACGTAATATGATTGGAGAATAAACAAATTATAACAGCAACTATGTCGCTAGGGGTTAATTCAGAAGTCCTTCCGGGTCATAGAATCGGAAGTAAACAAACGCACGTGCTCATGCGATTCAGTAAGAAATAGTTCTGCAGCTGGGTTAAGATGGCTGATGCTTTTATAATTAACCTGCGCAGGTGCTTCCATTCACCTGAAGAGTTTAATCCCGAGCATGTATCCGAATATTGAAAAGCAAAATTATTTGGGAATTACGGATCAGACGGCAGCTTCAATGAGGCATCATTAAAATATAATGCCTCGTACTTAACACGTCAATAAAGAGAAAATCATAGGACTGTATCTGGATAGCACAAGTGAATGCAGGTCTATATTATCAGCCACTTGAAGCCAAGCTGCAGTGTTAAGCAGTGGAGTGCCATGAGCTCAACAACCGATTGCTGGAAACCGGGTCAGAGGTCAGGCAACTCCCTAAGTGCATGCAGGTCAAACCTGTCGGCGTTATAATCGCTATTGTGAAAGTGGAAAAACGTAATAAATAATTAAATCCCAAACATCCTAAGAGGCGTAACCCACCTATAATTAATTATATATATAATTATACTAATTAATGAGAGGTCAAATAGTCAAATGTCTTTGACAGGTCTTTCAGTTATGCGATTTTACGAGCAGCGTTTGTAATCATTTAGCCGGTTTAGGGGCGGCAAAATGTTAAATAGGTATCGATTAATTCAATTTTAGGCTGTATTGAAAGTTTAAGTAATAGTTACCAGCATTAGTCAGCATGTCAATGGCTGATAACATTATCAGCCATGAAGAAGTGCTCACGCAATCAAACGTCTTTGAGAGATCTGAACAACGCTCGACACCCGTGTCGGATCATATTACACGTTTCTTTAGAATTAGCAGGTGAGAACTAGACTCGCGATCAATGCTTTAGAAAACAGGTGGGGGAAGCTGAAAGCCGTCCCCGTCATTTCACCCTCGAAATGGTTTAAATAGGGTCTTAATTCAATGAATTAGGTATCGGCCCAGCAAACTTTTCAATCACTCTTGGAATGCGTTTGAAGTCAAAGGAAGACTAGCTTTACAGGCGGCGACATCATTATTACTGCTTTGTTACACGCGGCTGCATGAAGATCGGTTCATGTATGATGTAGTTCTCAAGCAGTCTTCTCTTCATTCAAGTAAAATCTGCTCTTGCCCCAGGGCGGAGAAAAGAACATGGGAGGTTAACCGCTGAGACAGGTGTCGCGCGTTTCATACACACCGCTTTGCTCCTCCTCCACCACCTCCTCCTCCTCCTGCCTCCACCTCTTCTACCGCCTCCTCCTCCTGCCTCCACCTCCTCCTCCTCCTCTCGCTTTTCTCCAGATGAATCACTCTATATTTTCATCATTGATCGGACATACACCCTCCAATGCACAGCCATGGGGCATATGCAGATAGCTCGGCCACCTTTATCGCAGAGAATTCGTGGATACCATCTCGAACAAAGAATAACAGTTTAGGTCTGACCCAGATAAAGTCGGATGAATCTGCTGCATTGTAATCCTTCCCTGATACGAAGTTTCTGTATGGGGCAGGAGAGGGGGGGGGGCGCTTCTGGTCTTCCGGCCAGTGACCTTCTACTCTCCTGACGCTAATCAGTTATCAGAGAAAAGTGCAACCTGGAAAATCAAACTTTTGCAAAACCCAGCGGCTCCAAACTTCGAAATACACCAATAGAAATTTCGAGATATAGGCAACTTCGTAGTATTGATAGGAGCTGTGTAATTGCAGCCAACATTTCAAAAACCACGAGATTCTGCTGTCAGCGTTCAGGTATCGTTCTTGTGAGACCATTGGCACCAAGTGCAGGTGCATGACCCCTTCAAAGGAAGGACAATTATCGCCCTATATTCAAACCCTGTCTCCCTGTGATGCCTCCAGCTTCCATGAAACCCCAGCTCACTTTCAAAGGCCGATCATTCAGCAAGAGTCCAACCGGAAGTTGCTCCGTGTATCCGGTTTCAATTTGGGAGGTCTGGCCGGGATCTAATCCGGTGATTACGTAACATGTTTGGAAGGATTGAAGACTGCAAAAGATTAAAGGGATGAGGCCTTAACAAGATCTCCCCGGGACACGAGGGAAGCTCAGAAGGGAGAGAAGTCTTCGCCTGCAGCAGCAGCAGCTCAAAGGTAAACAGGGAATCAAAGGCAGTGCTGACTTCCAAGCCGCGGATTATCTTCAATCTGCTTCAAGACGATGAGTCAAGTGGTTAGGCAAGAGTCCAGGAATGTTGTCACATCTCATGGATTTCCATCTCCTCCTCCACTACCTCCACCTCATTTTTCTCCTCCTCCTCCTCCTCCTTCACCTCCTCCTGCTCGCTTTCTACGAATTAAGTTTTCCGATTGAAGTTCCAATCAAAATGAAATAAGCAGAAAACACTTGAGATGTTCGCATTCATTTTCCACGTTTGATACAGATCTGCAATCTGCCCTAATTAATAGTAATTAAGTCATCTGAATGAGACGTGCTCCTGTGGCCACACCCACAACACATGGTTCGTGCCGAGTATTTTGACATTTTTCAACCTGAATAGAATTCGCGAAATGAGTTCGCAACCGATCTCACAAATCGACCACACACGCAGGGAGACCGCCAGCCCCACTCACGGAGCTGAAATTAATCGCCTGACCTTCGCATTATCCTTCATCTGACGTCACCACCCACAAATTCTGCTTCCGGTGTGGAAATTATGCGGAGTCATGACGTGAAACTGTTGCTGTGGTAATCAGGTGACCTCTGGGTCACTCTACGCAAATGTCACGTTTCATTCGTCATAACTCCAGATCTGTCGATTTCGAGTGCATAAGCAGATGGCCGGGTCTGTTTATTCTTTTCCGTCCAGTTTTATTCATTCATATTAAATTATATTCATCGCCCTGCAATATATCAACATCGTTAATAGCACAGACTGTTACGGTTATGCAATAGCGATTTACTAATATCAATATCCGAATAATCAATAGGTAGTACAATTAGCAATACTAGTATATTGTTATAATCAATTCTCAGATACTCCCAGCAAATGTGTCCGAGTGTGAAACACGTGGAAACACTCAGATGTCTCTCTCAGACTCTCTCCAAATTCCCGGTTTGAAAGCGCGTTGACAGTGAAACATGTCTCCGCGTTTAATGCGACAAATGGCCCATGAGCAATGTCTGCATTCGCCTGCGGAACTCATCAACGGCTGCCTCACCGGCATGCGATACGGAATACGCGGCACTCAAGTGACGAATTTCACTCCTCATTTGTGATAAACTAGTGAGAAGTGTTGACAATTTGAAGAGCGGGCTTCACAGGGCGAGATGAACGATTGGCGCTCGTTCTTTCAATTCGAGAGGAGCTAAGTGGTATTCACAAGTTGTGGATGGTATTTAGGTTTAGTGTTAGGCGAGGAAATAGCATTGTAATAATGATTGGGAATTAATTTTGAATTGAAGATGAATATTAATAGTGTTGATTAACGCTATCAAACGCTTTGGCTAAATCTGAGCTTTTCAGTCACTCGCATATCAATAATATCTCTCGCACAAGAGAGTTGTCGGCTAATTCAAACGAAACATATCCATGGCGTACAAGAGATACACGAACCACCTTCACACACACGCGAAACCCAAACCAGGGAGGGGCGGGGGGGAAACCTGTCAGGGGGGGGGTGGGGGTACAGGATTTCCAATTAGGACTGCTCTGGTTCTGCCAGTGGATTCTGACAGCAACCAGAAGCCGACATCGCCCTCTCTGCGCCTGCGCGCGCCGCATGGAAGCTGCTCGCTGCTCTAATTGAAGCCAGCGCCCCAGGAGCGAGCGATTCGCCTTGGTAGGCGGCGGTAACATGAGAAATTTGGTCCTAATCACTGGCAGATTGCAGCATGTCTGGTCTTTGGAGATGATCGTCAAAGAATCGACCTACATACCAATTAATACTGGATATACTCAGTATTGACAGTACTGGGTGCGTAGTACTACCAGCTGCATTGTAATTTTGTTGTTATACTTTATTCCACTCTATGAACGTGGCATTCAATGGATTCTAATGACACTCACTTAAAAGAAGGTTTTGGAAATACGGGAACCGTGCAATCAACAAAAGACTGTAACCAATGACAACGTCACGAATGAGAAAAGAAAATGTAAACAAATGAACACGTGTTAATGTCAATTACACATGAAATTGACACAAGCAGGTGAATATGTATAACATTTGATTGACAGCTGAATCAAATGGAGTTATTATACCATGCATGAAATTCATGGATATTCATAAATAGTTTTCACTTTATTAATGCGCTGATTTCTCACCTCAAATAATTCCGTTTGCTCTTCGTATGATTCACCTGAACAACTGGCGATTACGATGGATATTCTCATTCCCGAACCCATAACTTACTTTAAACTTAGGTTTAATTCAGCACAACGTTAATTACTGGTGATACATGTATAATTCGTTACAGGTGCGTATAGTAAAAGTTAACAATGAACCGAGTCGACATTCGAGAAGGTTTGAGCAGGAAATGTCCGACTGTAGCATTCTCGGTATAATCAGGACTTAATTGGCTTACATTGCCTTACAAACATAATTGCGAGGAATACAAATATTTGCGTGTTTGATGCGCTTTGCCTCAGAGAGACTTCGATTGGGTTGAGTGATTGAGCGGTCGACTGGTTGATCAATTGATTGCTTGCTGGCTGACAGACTGGCTAACTGGCTGGCTAACCGGTTGACTAGCTGGCTAACTGACTGGATATCCAATTGATTAAACGATCGATCCATTGATCTGTTGATTCATTGAATCATTGATTGATTGGTCATTGATTGGTTGCAGGTAGGCGGGTGATAATCACCATGAAGGGCCTCCAATAACAACCCCCGGGGGTGGGGCTGCTGTGACGTAACTCAGAGTCCCACAGGCGGCAGGAATCAAAAGGCCGGCGTTGTTTTCATAAGAACGTTCGAATTATCGCCGGATTCCCATCCGCACGGGAGAGCGTCGCACACGTGATTTCAATTGCGAGATCTCGCGTGAATTGGGGTCTGCAAGTGATTATTTTACGGCTTTAACAAGTGGCTCGTTGGATTTTTTGTTCCGCTGCACCTTCTTCCAATCCTATGGTCCTTAATCCTGTCTGTCTGATCTCTTTATCCCCTCCATAATCCTCCCTCCCTCTTTCCACAGGAAGGAAAGAAGATGATATCGGTTATAATTACATGCACTGTATTTATATATTGCATTATGCTGCAGGAAATGCTCGGATTACAACTCAGATAATTTGTTTTCCATGTCTTATAACTTTCAACCCTGACCACTAGCTCTTCCTCCTCCTCTTCCTCCTCACTCCTCCTCTTCCTCCACCTCACTGCTCTTCCTTCCTCACCAGCGGCAATCGACGCCTAACAATTTGCATCTTGACTGATTGCTGTAAACAAATCGAATGGCGTTATTGCCTCAGCCTATTCCCCGGGTGAGATGAGCCTAAGATTTGCGCCTAAACTGTTTACAGTCCATCTCTCAACCCTGGAGCCATCCAGCACATTTTGACCCGAATAATCAATTAGTTAACAAAAAGGGGATCTCCCTGACACTTCGCCTCCAGAGACGAAGCCACCCGCAACTCACACAAAAATCTCATCAATTATCCAATATGGCCGTTGTATAGCTTGTAATGCGCATGCGCCATTAGAGAGTAGCGTCCCTGGAGACAGAGCGTCAGCCTCGATTTCAATTCTTCAATTTTCGCGGGCTTCTATTTCGCTAATTCAGGAAAATTGAAACCTCTTGATTGAAAAAAAATAAAATGTTAGAAAAAAAAAATTTAGTAGAATATTTCCGTTCTTCCAGAATTTCTGGATGTACTTTTGTGGATGATTATCAGGAATCCCGAAGTCACATACCACTCGTTGATCTCTAGATTATCGCCCATCAGAGGCGGCGAATCGCACACCTGTGTTCTCTCGAGGGTCGAACTCAGCTGTCGATTGCAATTCACTGAGGTCTCTAATCAGGCATGAAATTCGTTCATAATCGTTATCCTGCTCCCGCCAAAGATAACCTATCACGCATCTCTATCAAACGCCTTGGTGGCGAGTTCGGTTTGAGATGGGGTGCTGCTATCTCGCGCCCTCCTCTTCTTACAGGGAGGGGAAAACATCTCCAGGTTTCGACCTCTTGACCTCCGAGCGAAGAACGGTTCGGTCGCGATTCGGATATTTCTCACGTTTTCACCTTCCCCTGCCTGTAACCCAATCGCTGCTCGCTTCCCCTTTTCCCGTTCGCTTCCTCCCGCGGTGTTTACTAAATTCAATCCTTCGCCGGCGCTATTCGCATCTAACCGACTTGCTGATGATCAACCTTAGGCTTGCTCACCTGTATTATCGCTCACCTGTACGAGATACAGTCGGTAATCCATAGCTCAAACTTTCATATAAACTTTAGTAATCAAATATGTTAGTATATATGTGCGGGTGCATTAATTAAACCGATATCGGATATCGGAGATCCGAAAGCTCGATTTATATGTACAAGTTCCAAGCAGACAGAGCGCACTGTATTTTATACCTTGCAGTATTTTGTCATGATGCTACTCGCCGACTATTACGACCATCGCCTCTTCAGTAAGGTACACACATTCTGCACAGCCTTTGTTTTGAATGCAATCCAACGGCTCCTGATAACGATTAAAGAAAATACCTCTGAGAAAGCGATTAGTGGCTGCTCAGCCCGCATCACCGCTCAATCGCATCTGTGTTTACGGGCAAAATTGTTATCATGAAATTTGTAGCCGCGCAGAAGATCTGGATGTTTGCAGCATTCCCGATAATCCCCTAACTGTTTATATAGAAAATACCTGAGTGATTACGAAGCACTGTCTCTGATTGCGAATTGCCGCATTTGGGTCAATGACCCGCTTCCCTGGATAATTCGTGGTATATGGTGGATAATGTAATACCGATTGGGTAGGTACTGAAATTAATGGTAAAAGATCGTAAAATTGAGTCTTTGTTTTCAGTCAATCATTTTTCCATGAATCCAATGCATTTAGAATATTGAGTTATTAAAATAAAGTGTAGATGAAAATGTCATGTTCATTGTTGTGAATATCATTACAATTTTATCAATTCCAACGATCTCAGAAAATCAGAGATGAAATGCAAAATTTTGAAAGTATATGATATTAATTTAAACGATGAAGATTTTTCTAGTGTTTCGGCCGTTTTTGATCTGCTTTATGAGCGAATGCCATACAGCTCCATGAATTTATCTTACGAAGATATTAACTTGTTTCATTTTTTTAATTTTTTTTTTTTTTTTTTTTTATTATTACTTTTTTTTTCTTCCGGCGGGTAAACTACTGTGACACAATGTCACCATGTACGGGTACCTTTTTTCTTTTCTTTTCTCATTTTTTTTTTTTTTTTTGGTTCGTTATGTTCCATTGTTCATCGCAATTAAAATATGAGAGTTCTTTTCACAAATAAAATGATGTATATTATAATCAAAGTGTGCTGTGAACAAATAACTTGAGGTATTTTATGATCTGAATATGAAGTCAATGAACCTTTTTCTTTGTAGCTCACCTACATGTAATTCCATGAGAATTTTATAAATTTAATAACATTGCCACCGCCGTGTACAGGAATGTTGCTGAAACAACGTCCTTCGACGGAGATTTAGACAGAAAACACCGTTCGGAGATTCTTTATTTTAATACATCAGGCAAGGAAACAAACAAACTCGCGAAATGAGCATATAATACCTCAAGCAGAAGGCAAGGTTCGGCATCTAATGTGTTTTGACTACACTTGTTGCAAAGCAAAGATTTCTGCACAAGTTTGTTTGAAAAGAGAGCGAGACTGTTGACTATGAAAATCGGGCAACGTGCAACTTTGAGCCATTTTTTTTATTATTTTTTTTTTCCATGGTGTGTAGTTGATATTGTTTCACGTAATTCGTTTGTCTCTTTGGTGTAAATTGGTTGTTATGTAAATGTCTTTAATATTTGTAATAATGAGATTCGATTTTTGGTGCATGGACTGATTGAGTGTACCTCTATTATTAATTGCGTAAACCTTAATTATGGAAATACTGACAATTCGACTACTTGATATCATAGCATTATAGCGTTCCAGTTTCAGAGGGAGGGGGCGGGGCAATTTCAGTGCTTCATTTGCCCGGTGTTACTGTCTTTAAGTATTTAAACATGTTTAAGTACTCGAGATGAGAAATTAAGAGAGAAAAAGTATGAAAAATAAAAATGGTAAAAATGTCGGTTTTCTCGAAGCTGAACGTTCAGCCGACAACACGTGTTAGCAAGAGGAGCATGGCTGAAACGCCAAACGGATTTCGTCAGACAAATCAAGGACAATAAAATGTAGAACCGCTGGAGAGGATAGATGCCATCCCCTTGCATCTGAGTGAGAAATGTTTTGAATTTGTGTTTTAATAGACCCGTTAAAAGAGATATCAGCTTGTATACGACGCTGGTCTAGACGATGTGAAAATTGTACGCTGACAGAATTTGTATGATGGCACGAAGGAAGGATTTACGGCGAATTGCTGGCCTTGTGAATAGATAAGCGGGTAGATAAGATGCGCTCAGTGCGCTTATGCAAGAGGAATCGAATTTATCCGCCTTCGCTCTGGTTGGCGCCCTGCGAGAGGGCTGTCTTTCTCCTTTGAGATTTGACAGATTAGTGGCGCCGCACAGCGAGCAACGGAGGAACTAGTCTTTCTTTTGAGTGCGTTATGATTTTGCCTCAGAAGGATGAGTTTCTTGTTCACGTGCAATCATAACGCATTGGTTTCACAGCTTAAATCATGTTCGTCTCACAAGAAACTGACTGCATTAAATAAAATTGAAGTGATGTGTATTATATTCAGAAGCATAACAAATTTTTAGAACTTAACAGGAAGTGAAAACTGAGCTATCTGCATTTTCGATTACCAAGTCTTTTGATTCCATGGAAACTGAAGAGGCGGGATTAACACAAGATACGGAAACTAGCTTCTTGTAATAATGATAAGAAAGTCGTCTCCAAATCTATGGAATCAATAAGCTCTGATTGCATTATTTTGTTTTCAGAGTGTTTTAATTTCAGCGCAATTAATAAATAAAACAATGAACAAAAATATCAATTATAAACATTAGTATGCAGTTCGTGATATATTCAAGGACTTCTGCAGCAACATAACGGTATTTACGTATCAAACTAAAAGTCTAAAATTAATTAGCGGAATTAGCATGGAGTGGACGTATGTATCCTCTATCATCCAAGTACATTGCATTCAACATGAGCGAATCCCATTCAATGTCCGCTCTCATTCGTCCATATAGTAGGGCCCACGTGCCATTTGTGCCGTGTTAAATGGTTCCGAAATCTGGACTCAAAATGGCGCCCATATTCCTGTTTATCGCTACTCGGGCGATGAAGTGTTCAAGATCGATGCCAAGTACGGAATGTCGTGGCGCAGCTAACTGAGTACAAGGTGTCGGTCTAGGACTCTAGGTCCTAATTCCGCATATCCAAACCATATGAAACAGTGCTGCAAACCGATCAAAAGAAGCAGATAGGAATTCGTTGATATTGATACAAATCACATCGCGTAATACGCTTGCTGAGGAGGCATCCCATAATATCTACATCTGCTCCATTGACCACAACATAAACACAATACGAGTCTTTTGCGTTCATTTGCACACGCACACAAGGTTAGGAATCGGACTGGATGTCCTAAAAGGCGTCGTGCATTGCTCGCTGTGAACAAGGATGATATTGTACGAGTATGCTAGCAAATATTGTGTTTCCTGGGTGTGATCAAATAATCTCTCATTATGACGCAGCTGAGCATCAATACGGAACGAAAACACCGGGACACCGTACGTTTAGGTTTCGCTGAGTCTTAAAAGCAACACGTGCGGTTTTTATGTGAAAGTCGATTGAACACAAGTTACTTCTCGGCGTTCAGTTCATTCGCTATAAAACCCGTTACGCAAATCAAATTAACACTTTATTGTCCGAATTTCTTGTGGATGTAAGAAATCTAAAAGACACCCATCACATTTCTCACTGTTAATTTATTTCCCATTCTTGTTATTGCAAGTTAATCCCAATATTATTTCGGCCCACCCTCTAATGCTGAGCGTGACTTAATAGTTTGAACTGCGGATTTCATCAAGTCAATTGATGTTTCGATCGCATAGATCACCAATAATATTGTTCTAACAATCAATCTCTACACTTCACTTTGTAGTTCCGCTCATTTTAAGCAAAGTTTGGCGTCTTAACAAAAAACGCGACCAGAGTTCAACCAGTGCATTAACGCTTCGAGCACGACGAGTGAAAACACCCAAAAATGAATGTTTTGTTGTGTTGGAACATGTTTGAGTGATGACTGATGTGTTCTTGCACCAAGTATCAGTAAGGTTATATCATTATGCAAATGAACGTTTAATTAATGTCGGTGGTCTGCGCTTGGCGATGGGCGATGAAATCCAAATAACGAAGACTTCGTTATTATTATTATCCAATCATCGAAGGAGTCTGACAGAAACCCCTTGCAAACCCGCATCTCTCCCATTGAAGCCCCCTGTGTGCCTAATTCATATTTCATGCCATTTCCCCTCGAGTGACTCATATACCAAGGCAATATGGCGTCTGTGGACGAAATTCATTGCCTTAATTTATGCCCTGAATTTATACATAATTATAATAGTGCAACTTTTGAGCACTTGCTATTTTCTAAGTATGTTATCATCGAGGGAGCGCTTGGGAATTTCGAGCCCTGTGGTCTACCATTGGGTCGTTGTGTAAGTGACCAATTAGGTTATTGAAGCAGAGCATATGAAGGTTGTTAAACTTTGTTATGTCATCAAATGAACAAGATCAGTTCATCGCAAGTAAATTGATATCAAATCTGTTGGTTTATCCCAAACGTCTTGTTGGATTGAACAGAACTTGCAAGGCGTCTCCAACAAAACAGCTTCCTTCAATATGGAATTGCATAACCACCGAGGAAACGCTGCCTCGGTAAAACCATTCAATCATTCAATCCTTCAATCCTTCAATCCTTCAATCCTTCAATCCTTCAATCCTTCAATCATTCAATCATTCAATCATTCAACCATTTAATCATTCAACCATTTCAATCATTCAATCATTCAACCATTCAATCATTTAATCAATCAATCATTCAACCATTCAATCAATCAATCATTCAATCATTCAATCCTTCAATCCTTCAATCCTTCAATCCTTCAATCCTTCAATCATTCAATCATTCAATCATTCAACCATTTAATCATTCAACCATTTCAATCATTCAATCATTCAACCATTCAATCATTCAATCAATCAATCATTCAACCATTCAATCCTTCAATCCTTCAACCATTCAATCATTCAATCATTTAATCATTCAACCATTTCAATCATTCAATCATTCAACCATTCAATCATTCAACCATTCAATCCTTCAATCCTTCAATCATTCAATCATTCAATCATTTAATCATTCAACCATTTCAATCATTCAATCATTCAACCATTCAATCATTCAATCAATCAACCATTCAATCCTTCAATCCTTCAATCATTCAATCATTTAATCATTCAACTATTTCAATCATTCAATCATTCAAACATTCAATCATTCAATCAATCAATCATTCAACCATTCAATCCTTCAACCATTCAATCATTCAATCATTTAATCATTCAACCATTTCAATCATTCAATCATTCAACCATTCAATCATTCAATCAATCAACCATTCAATCCTTCAATCCTTCAATCATTCAATCATTTAATCATTCAACTATTTCAATCATTCAATCATTCAAACATTCAATCATTCAATCAATCAATCATTCAACCATTCAATCCTTCAACCATTCAATCATTCAATCATTTAATCATTCAACCATTTCAATCATTCAATCATTC
>KB303857.1:49296-69533 GCA_000328365.1 Capitella teleta
ATTCTTCATTCAATCATTCAATCATTCAATCATTCAACCATTCAATCATTCAACAATTCAATCATTCAATCATTCAACCTTTCAATAATCCAATCATTCCACCATTAAACTATTCAACCAATCAATCACTAAATCTGTCAATCATTCAATAATTAAACATTCAATAATTCAACCATTCAATCATTCAATCATTCAATCATTTAATCATTCAACCTTTTCAATCATTCAATCATTGAATTATTCAACCATTCAATCATTTAATCAGTTTATCATTCAACCATTTTCTTCAGTCAATCATTCAATCATTCAACCATTCAACCATTCAATCATTCAATCATTCTATCATTCAATCATCCAATCTTTAAACCAGTCAACCTGTCATCCAATTACTAAACCCATCAAATCCGCACCCTGATCACCGCCACTCAGCGCAATACGGTAGTCAGTCATTCAGTGTCAATATTTAGGAAAGCCATGAGCGGCGATTTCGAGCCCTCCACCGCCGTTTACCCTCTCGGCGGCACCCTTGATCCTCGTGGCTTCGTTCTCGCCTTTTCGCTGACCAGAGATCTCCTTTCAACAGTCCCATTGTTGCGCTAACATTAGGCCTGGACTCCTTGTTTGGTCCGCAAACAGAATTACGCTGTTCTAAAGCTGAGAGAGACCGACTTAAAAGCGCAACTTAATTTAATTCAAACTCTATAACGCGTTAGAAGAAGTTGTGTTTCCAACATATCCATGGCTTCCTGCTTGTTAAATCAACATGGGAGGCTTTTAAATCTCTGAATTTGATCCGGTAATTGTCATGAATTGCTTTCTGTTATTTTCATGTCAATTCAACAATTAATAATATATAAATGTTTGAATGCGTTTGGGCTTCGATGCGAACAATTGCATGTTGCAACTGTTGACCTTTGAACTGTCATGGGATGTGTGTGTACACGCATCAAGGAGATGTAAATACTATCATTGCGTATGTAATATCTTCAGCCTTTTTTCCACCGTCCCATCACTGAATCTGCATGACAGGTTTTGATTACTAAAGAAATTATTCCATATATTTGGTAGCGTGTGCAGAACAACCCCCCCCCCCCTCCCCCACCCGTTCGTAAGTGTATAATTATTAGCACATTATACTGATTATTAAAGCCCATATTAATCATTAATAAAATAATTACCAGTTCCCGATATTTTGGACGTTTAGTGTTTGGGAAATGCGGTTTAACTGAGAGGCACCCCAAGCATTTCTCTGTGTTCAGGATGCCATGAGGGTTCGCCTCCAAAGGCCTGACTTAGGCATAAATTAAGGCCACTGCATGAATGTTGTTCATCATGATTAGTCATTGCATGCATCTGTTCACTAATTAAATGTTACATATGAGTAATCTCAGGATAAACAATTCCTGTGTAATGTAGTTTTTGGCGTTCATTCTTAATTGATTGCTGGCGTTGAACACCTTTTGCGGAATCTTATTCAACATACAGTTGTGTTCTATGCCTTTGGCGTGTTATAAATGAATCCCTTTATCCTGCGCATGGCCTAAACACAACACACACACAACACAATAGCAATTTAACGAATTAATCACATTACAGCAGATCAAATTGAAAGTACAGCAACCATACTTCCCTCTAGCATCCTGCATGTACTAATGCTAGATATTGTTATAATATAAATAAATGTCCGCTTTCTGATACACTATATTATATTGGACCTGGAGCGTTACGGTTCTAATGCGCAATGCTTAACTTTTAACAACAATTTTAGTCTATTTTTGTCTTTTAACAAATTCAAAATCAAACAGAGCGTTATCTTGGTCACCTATTCTCCAGGTAGCCAAACAAGTTTTCTCAAGTGCATCCACCGTTTTAAATTCCTTTTTAGGAGCGAATCGAGATCTCGACCACTCAGCAGAATTAACTTGCCAGTTGATAAGTGAGAAATGTACTCGTTAATTTCACATCAAAACAGTTGGATTTCACGTGAAAATCTGTCTCAATACTTTTTAATTCACTCAAGTTGTTTTTTCTGAGCTAATAAGAGGTTGGAACACAATGTGAGGGGTAATTCTAAAGTTTGCAATGGCTCGATTTCACAACATGTCACCAGTGAACAATGCTAGTACTGAGTAGGTACTCCATCGAGTACTCATTCAATCGGTTACGTAACGAAGAAATGGGTTAAACTCACGCATTTAATGGATTTGTAAAAAGCTGTCACACAAGTATAAAACGAAAATATTGGTGATAAATATTGATTAAGACCTTGAACTGGAGGGCGATGTTCTTGGTGGTAAGACTGGCCAGGAGAACCTTCTGTGAAAGTCATATACACAAGTGTCTGTAGGGGTCAACGGGGCGGTCAATCTGGACACAGGGAGGGGACGAAGAGCGCTCAAGGTCGAGTAAGGGTTGGGCAGCATAGGGGAAGGTGACCATGGCACGTGGTAGGGAGGAAACTGGTTGTACATCAAGGATAGTTCTTGATGCTGCAGTTTGTCCATGTCGACGATTTTGGGCGGAGGACTGGGGATCTTATCGAAGACGTCGACCTTCTTTGTGCTGGTTTCTGAGGTGTTCCCGATGATGTTATCAATGGAAAATGACGTGTTAATCGACGTCCTAACTCCGTCATCTTCGTCATCCTCATCATCTGTCCAGGGGCCTGCTTTCTCACCATCCAGGCACGGACGTTTCTCGCCTCCCAGTAAAGGTTTCGCTCTCCTTTTCCTCCGTCGGTAGTTGCCATGGTCAAACATGTCCTCGCAGTTCGGATCTAGGGTCCAATAATTACCTTTTCCGGGTTTTCCTTTCTCTCGCGGCACTTTAACGAAGCAATCGTTCAGACTGAGGTTGTGTCGGATGGAGTTCTGCCAGCCTTGTTTGTTGTCATGGTAATAAGGGAACCTTTCCATGATGAACTGATAGATCCCATTAAGCGTGATCTTGCGTCCAGGTGCGCTTTTAATCGCCATTGCAATCAAGGCAATGTACGAGTATGGTGGTTTCTGCGGCTGCTCACGGAAGCGGTCCAAATCCAGGTAACAGCTGCCAAGTCCTGCAGCTGAAGCCACAGCTGCGTACGCCCTGTGGATGTCTGTGTAGAACAGGTCCTGTCTAGGGTAACCGCCGCCGCCGCCGTTGGAGAAGGGTAGAACGTGAGGAGATCCTGATGACATAAGAGCAGCTGCCACGGAAGGATGGATGACAGGAGACGCTGAATCCGAGTTGAGAGGCAGACGCTGCATGGTGACAACGTCAGGTGAGGAGGGCGCTGAGGAGGAGTGTGGCTTCCCTGATCCGAACTTCCTTTAAACCCCGTCACTGTGTACACACTCCATTAGACCAACCAAAGAGTCCCTCGGGCTTGTTTAAATATTGTAAAATGTTGATGTTTTTTCAGTCTTGCTTGGCCAAAATACACGTTACGCCAGCAGCTCAATGCGGCAATCCGATTGAAGCTACAAGCCGCGCCGCCAATCGAGTTAAGGAAACGATGTGGGTTAGGGGCGGGGCCTCTTGCAAGCTTAAGAAAATACATATCTTGCACTGCTAAGCTGATGTTTATGATAACTGCTTCTTCCCCTGACCACCCTGACTGTGTTTATTTGGAAAATTTGCCACGATTAGTAAACAAATTGAACGCCGTGCTATACGCACTTGAGATCGGCGTTCGAGGCAGAGATAAGATAAAGAAACGACTCAGGTTGCTGGCTGCAATAATATGGAGTCTTGTTGTGATATATATCAAGTGTGACTTCCCTCTGATCCGCACCTTTATCTTGATAAACTAACTCCCAGCCCCGTGATCCCAAAAGCTCATGATCTCGGCTCCTGGAGATTGTTTTCATAACAATGGGGAAACTCCTGGATTGGATTAGATCCCTGGGGCGAAACAGGGGACATAGGATCCGCGGAATTGCTACAATTTTCCCCGGAAGAATTTCCCTAAACTCGGTGAATTTCGACACATGTATATCGGCGCACACGGTCAGACATTTCAATTGCAATTACGTTTTCTGCGCTAATTTACTTTCGGTCTCAATTGAAGAGATCGACTAATTTGTTCTTTGTCTGCTAACGTTGTTAGCTGTGGTGAGATCCGATTAATTGGCTATAATAATCAATTAGATGTAACTCAAAACTCGTTTAGTCGTGTTTACAAATTGTCAGCTTTTAAACCTCTTTACGCGTTAATGTTTACAAACTTCGCAGCTGGGTGATTGCGTGATTAATGAATTACACAGGTGTGCCCAATTACATAACAATCAACAGCGTCAACTGTGCGTGCATAATATTATACATATACGAGCGTGCTATACTGTACAGTATAATAAAGATTATATAATATATAAGGTATATCATACAATTTTGATCGTGGCACGTTTACTAGCATATCTTGCAAATACATAAAGATATTCATTAGGGGTTATTAGGTAAGTATTTAATTTTGAGCAATAGTACTATAATAGTTGACTAAAAATATATGTACATTATTTTAAACTATACGGCACGCTGTACACACTATAGTGCGGTATGCAGTTCACAATACGCATTGCGCAACTGTGTGTACAAACATTTATTCAACCCTGCAATGGGCACATCACAAAACGCCATTGTAAAACTAAATCTCCAGTTCAGTGACGTCACACATAAAGGATCTCTCGAATCTGGATAAATAATGAGAGCGTGGCTTCCACACGAAGTACGCGAGCCTCAAATGTGTAGCTGATGATCGCGAATCTAAGATCGGTCCTGCAAGTCAGGGTAGGAGTACTGAGTACAAGCAGTAGATCTGAGAGCAGGGCATTATGTCCTTCAACACTGCTTCGTTCACCACTTACAGCTCTCGCGAGCACTTGTTTCGGCTGAATTTGATCTTAGCCCTTGTTTGAGATCAACACTCGAACGAGTGACGCGGACCCAAAGCCTCGAATGTTAGTTTCTGTTAAAAACGTCAGAATTTGGATTCGATGGATTGCCCTAATATAGCGTGCACCGAGAGAGGCCGTAAGCAAGAACGGTTGTGCAACAGGTCACGTGATTGTGCAATATTGCACACTGAAATTAGCGGAATGAACGAAATGTGGGTGCCGTCTGTGTGGGAAACGGCAGTAGATTGCAGGTTAATTTACGAGTCATTCACGATTGGATTCTGAAAATCATGAAGAGGCAGATTGCCTTTACTCTACGGTCTAATTTCCAGGATGAATATCTCACGGGAAACTTACCTGTACAACACCACCCAAAGTATTTTTGCGGGCTGCAGTCAAATTTTAATTTTCTATACAAAACAAGTGCATTTTTGTGCATTTGGCACGTTCATCAGTTGAGCCATCGCGCACACAAATTCGGACACGGACATAGCGATATATAGATTCCCCCCCCCCCCAAAAAAATAAAATTCTATAAAAAGTCCCGCCAAAATATATACCCATCTTACAAACTCGAGTGCTACTCATCCATTGATGATCAGAGCACATTGAAAATACACACACACAATAACAGATCGTATACAAACCAGGAGGTGAGATTTCGAGATTCTGCGCGCGCAGCATCCGCACGCTTGAGAGGGGTTATCTTACGTCATACAAAGTGGTCGGCACAGGACGAACAATGGCGCGTTTGTTGCCTCCGCTTGAAGCAATGTTTACATGTTCGTCGTAGGAACCATTTGCGCGGTCTTTGAGGTGTGTTGCGGTCGCTGATTGATCTCTGGAAACGAACACACCTTCAGGCGAACCCTCAATTCGCCAGGTGTGAAGCGCAACACGCACTCTCAGTGAACGCGTGAGAAATTACGCCGTAGAAGTTTTCGAATCTTGGCGGCACCGCGAAAACTTATTTTCCCGGTTCAATGCCATGCGAGGTTCGGCACCGCTTTGTGAAGTGGCCGCAAACACGAACGACAATAAAGATACATCGAAGCTGATCATCGCAAATTACACTATAGTGATCTGTAATACTGATCCTGTATTTGCTTGCTGCACTTCCAAATGGCGTCGCTGATCTGTTCCTCCGATTGTACGAACACAATTACAATGCACATAATTATAATGCGGAGTTATTGGTGCCACAAAAGGCACCGACACGCGCATCGTGTACATAGCTAGGACTAATCCCCAAAAACTGGTTAACATCCAATTCTCAACTTGTTTATCAATTTACATGTACAATAATTTGGTCCGCTCACTCCATTGTTCCAAAAGAGTAAAATTAAGTACATTATCTATCGCTTTCGGAAGGACAGAAACATTCTTTGTCTCGATGGCGAAAGTAACTGCGTCCACGTCATCAGTCAGGCAGAAGGATCCTTGGGAGAGGAAATTCAACGACCCCGATACAGGGCCGGTCCATGCCAAAGTTATTCCGAAGGATAAACAAAAATGTGAAAACCCAAGAGGTCATATGGTAATCGCAAGATTTAGCCCCAGATGATTCGGCATCTCCGAATGACGGATTGAGATTCGGATATCCGGGGTGAACGGGGAAGGATCTGCTTGCAATCTGGGGTGTACGGATCCGGATCACACTGGAAACTCTGCCTCGAAATCTTGGATGCAAGATTTTATATTACTCAGACTGGGTTGAGTGCTGAGGTACAGTTGATTGCTCAAGTAGAAGCTATTTGATAAACACGGGGAAATTATTGCAATCTCCTCGCTTCTTCTGTTCGGAAATCGTGCAGTGCCCAATACGGAGTTCTGGACTATTTTTGATAACTTAAGACATCGCACTAAGAGTGGAGGGTTTCCTCCAAACAATCGTTTTTAGTTTTGCACGTTGCTCACGAATTCAAATAATTCTAAATTTGAACATACCTCCATTGTTACCGGACATTAAGATGGAAGAACATTGACTTTGGCCTTAAGGCAGCAGTTTGCTCTTGTTGAGGCAACTTAAACGTTTAGAACTAAACATTGATTCCAGGCTGAATGATCTATAATCAATAATAAGAATGCATGAGGAATGATGTGAATGATCAGTGAGTGCTGTCTGCCTGTGACGTCACATATCTATGATAGAGATATTACAGGAGATCTGCAACGTCTGCCGTGAATCAAACAAACTGTGTGGAATCCCGTGTGATATACAATATTTTATTCCCAGATCAAGAAAACGAAAAAAAATAAAAATAAAAATAAAAAACTTCAATCAAATAGCAAACACTCGAACAGCACAATGGAATTGAATTGCAACCACAAACTAATATTTTTGCGACTAATTAAAAAAATAATGAATTAGTTTAACACAGACTGGATCAGAGGGAAGTTGTCAGTAAGATAGAAGAGCAGATCATCTGGCGTGAGATTCTCACAGAATATTATTATTATTATTATTATTATTATTATTATTATTATTATTATTATTATTATTGTTTTTAATTTTTATTTTTAAATAACTAGACTTGTAAAGAAAAAGAGAAATTGGAAAAAAAAAAGAAAAAAAAAAAAAAGAAAAAAAGTTTTTTCTTTGGTTCAAAACTCAAATCTTACATGGAATGTTCATGATTCTAGGAGAAAGGAGAATGGAAAAAAAGAATTATAATTGCATATTATGAAAAATAATTCCTAGGTTTTAGGTAATCATGAATTTGGCGGTGCACATCATTCTGCCAAGAGTAGTGATCTGGAAAATTGAGAAAAAAAAATCCATGAAAATAAAAGTGATTCGGTCCTCAGACTTGAAAATTCCATAATTTCGATTTTAACAGCAAAATGTATTATTTACATTTATGTATTACACAATGCACTTACCACAGCTCCAGAAATTGCTATATAAAGCCTAATACCAACCACTAAGCAATAGGATTGTGCTTCATCAGATTTAAGTCTGATTCGACCATTTCACTGACGAGGCCCTGTTCACAGACAACAGAAAAAAAGCACCATATTACATAATGTCTAATACTGAGTCAACCCATGATCCATAGTTAAAAGAAAATAATGAACTCAAGTTTATACAAGAAAATAAAAATAAAAATTCCATAAAAAAATTATTAATGAATTTGAGCAATGTAATGAACAGCATGAATGAGACAGAAATAAAATTACATCATCCATCCATGTTGCGTTTTTCCCCTGTGAAGCATTTATTCACAATATTTGAATACCTCACCGTGCACTAAGCAATTGGATTCTTGCTCATGAGGTTAAAATCAGCTGTGACCATGTCTTTAACCAGAGCCTACGGTGCACGCAAAATACATTATATATGATGTGGATCATTCAAAGAGGACTGTTGCAACATCTTGCGGGAGACCCAGGGTGTGTATTCACCCATTACATCAGAATCAGATGTGTTTGAACCACCCTATATTATGTGTGAATACCTACCTCAAAATCATATTTAGTTTCCCATTTGAGAACCTCTTTCGCTTTCGTGCAATCTCCCAGGAGGTATTCCTACAAAACAGAAGAAAAAATAAAATGCAGTAGAAATATTGAAAACCTAAACATTAGCTGACAAAATGCACAATGCATTTTAACACACGCACGGAGTGACACGCACAAAAGCTCAGCGGAGTCACGCACAACACATGCACGTTGTCATAGACACAACAATCGCGAATTCTTATTCATAAATATTTAAGAAAATGGCTTATAAACAAATTCACACATTCGCATAGACTGAAAATGATATTGGCAAGATGCGCGTTCAATCTGAGTGGGAGGTTTGAGCGACGCAAGGTCACGACGCAAGGTCACGACGCAAGGTCACGACGCGTCCTTGTTTAAAACATACATGATTGTGTTATAGCAAAATCAGATCGCACAGTCAGTCACATCTTCTCTCACTTTGTAGTACTAAATACAGAAACGTCGTGACAACAGGACGAAGAATGGAAAGTGAAACCAAAAGTTGAAAAGCAGACTAACTTTTCTCCTTTCGGCGCCAAATTAAAAAACGAATTATCCTTGCTCTTATTTGATAACTTAAACTACAAACCACATCAATTAGCTTGTCTATTACTTTTCCTTTGTAGTATTTTTTTAAAGGATGGTTGCTCCACTTGTCGACATGAAGGGTGTGCCCTCAACATCTGAACTTTGACCTCCGCAGTACAAACAAAACAAAACAACAGCGCCCCACAGATCGCGGCCAATTAATCATATTATTACAAAGAATTCGTTATAGCATCGTGTTTACAATTTCAATAAATTAAGCTGCTTCCCCACAGGGAGATGTGTTCTATCACAATACACTCACCACTTCGGTCGGACGGTAGAACTTCGGGTTGACCTTCACGCGAATCTCTCCCGATGACTTGTCTCGGCCGATTTCATCGACACCACTGCCTTCCCATCTGTGTATGGCGAGAGATTGGGTGAGAAATTGAAAGAGAATTGGGTGAGAACAAGGTGTGCATGGCGGGTGGGGCAGGCTACGTGAATTGTTAGTTAAAAAGGGGGGCAAAAAAAGAGTGAAATTCTAACTGGTTTCCGGATTTAAGTAAATTACCTCAAACCATGCGAAATAACAAATGAGTTATATTTTATTAGGTTTGTATGTGCTATTGTGCTTCATAATTTATGCCGTGGCCCCATTCGCACTGATACATTCGGCATGTTAACACGTGCTGTTTACGCGGGAAAGCAAAAAAAAAAAAGAGTTACATATTAGCCGAATGTTTGGAGGTGGCTGAGCCCGAGGCAGCCGAACAACATAGGAGTGCGTTGCGCAAACAACTCGGTGTATTTGTTGACGCGCATGCGCAGATTTCACTGCAAACATACGTAGTCTGCATTGTAGCCCTTTGCAAGGGGGAGCCCTCGCCGCTCCGGGCATCGGCGCCCGGGCAGACGGGCGGGGCGTGAGGCCAACCGCGCCGACTGTTTACTCGGGCAACATCTCCCCTGAACACGACACCGGGCTATCAGGGTGGAGAAACAATGGCGTAGGTTAAAGTTGGACTGAAAAACACACCGTACTCATTTAACAAAAGGCGATCAGGAATCGAGGAAGGGGAAGGGGGAGCCACGGAGACGGAACATGTCACGTCGCCATGAATAATGCCCGCTGACCGCCATTGCTGGCGTCCCGAAGGACAAGCGCGTTTGCTATGACGAAACCCCAGACGAGCTCCTTATCCAAACACAGCCATTAATCGTTAATTGTTTTCATTCATTCCGTAATTGAAGCCGTTCCCTCACTGCTCTGTGCCGCCGGCAGATTGGCCGGCATGACGCACGGCGGTGGCGGCCCCTGGTGGTGGTTGCCGCAACTACACCGCTCTCATTTCGAAAGCAAACACATCGTGTTGTGGTTGGCGCAATGGCGGAGTCATTTTTTAGATTGGAAAGAGCGACACGGGGAGACAATGTCACAGGGGAAAACGGGGAGTGATCGAAGGGCCGCGGCCGACGCTAAAATGGGCGCGGCGACCTTTCGCGAGAAGTCAGCGGTTTTACGACGCCGCTGCTCTTCGCCTGCGAACGCTGGCTTCGCGCAGAAATTGCGATTTTATGGTGAAATGAATGTTAGTATCGACGAACGGACGCTTCGAATGCAAAGGAACATTAAATATTAGCATAAAACTTGTCCACAACACCCGTGTGTAAGGACTCCTTAGCGAAAAGAAAAGAAAAGAAAAATATGAATTACAGAGTATTCTGTCTAAAAGAATGAAAATTAAAATGCTAAATTAAGGTGGCGATTTCAAAGCGGAAGAAATGAAATAGTTACGCATAATTAATGAAGTAAAAAAAAAAAAAATGGAAGACGAAGTTGAACACTGACTTAATTTCGATGTCGACTTGCTTGAAAGCCGCCTCAACGAATTCCTTGACGCTGTGAGCGACTCCAGTTGAGATGACGAAGTCCTCAGGTTTGTCCAGTTGCAGCATCAACCACATCGCCTGCAATGGCAGTGCGTTATGATTACGGGGCTTCGACGACAGACATAAAAGTGCGTTATGATTACTGGTGATTTCACGGAGCTGACTGAATATCATAACGCAATTGCTTGGTTTTTCATGAGGGGTGGGGTCCGGACTGAATCAACCAGACTTGGTCGATTCCAAGAATCCATTATTTTCAATTCTAATGTTAAAAATGCATTCAGATAAAATTGAATGCTTTCAATTTATGTTGCGGTGTTGTGAGTTTTCAGCGCAGGGGGGAGGATCACGCCATAGATTTTCTCACGTGCTTAAACACCCAGCAATAAATTTCAGTTTCTTTCTATGTTATATTGCATATACATATATATGCGAAATAAATAATATATAAATATATATATACACCCGCACACATGCCTCCTGATCAAAGGTGCCCAACGTGCTGTGTGGGAAACCATTTCAAGCATTCAATAAAATCAGTCACTTTCAACCATTATTTAGTCAGTTGCAGATGTTTGATTTCATTGGTGAACATCTCGTTGAGATGTGGACTTTGATTTATGATAATTTAGGATAATTTATAATTTATAATTGGTATAATAATTCAATGCTGTTTTATCGTTTACGCTTGACATGCCGGGACCTGCAACATATGACATGACAGTGGTGGATTTTAAACTGGCCTCAGATTAATTAAGCTTTGCAGAAATGCAGTTGGTAACTTCTAATGTTCTTAATTGTCGAGGGCAGAAGTACTTAGAACCTGGACAAGCGAATCTACAGCAAGTGAGGGAGTTTTACTTTTAATATAAACTATGACGATCATAACGTGTAAATACATTATGATTTGAGAATCGATTCTTCATGCCGGAAAGAGCAGCCGATTCCTCATAGCAGCCACAAAGTCAGAATATTTCACCGAAGTTTTGATTGCCTCCGATAATGTGGAAACCATAGATAAGGTTTCAAATCTCTAATCGATAAATCCCAAGGGTTCTCTATCTTGCATACCACCATAGACAGTAAGACACAGCACCCGGCCTTGTTTCGCAGTTGGGCAGCACTGCAGAGTCACCGAAGAATTACAATTATAACGGATTACAATTATAATTCACAATCATAACGCCCGTGGCCTGATCGGGTCTCGAACCCGGGACCTCGACCCCCACGGTCGACATAGGATTGCAGTCAGCCGGTTAAACCCACTGAGCTATTCGGTGTCCCTAAGTCCCAAGCTAAGAGACTGCCTGTTCTTTCGTATGAAGTTGAATCGAAGCCCTTAACTTTGCGCTTTGAGTCCAGAGTTCTACCGCTGAATTATGATGCCATAAGAACAAATTGAGCTCTCAAATCTCCTTCAGGCAAATCCAAATAAGCAGCTCACTAAACTCAAGTTAATTGATTCATTGATTCTCTTCATTTTCCACGTGGATTCATGCACAGCCTGTCAAGACAGTTCAAGAGATTACACAACGATATTACTTAACACTGGAGGGATATTCCACAATATACAATGGCTGATCCAGCTGTCTTCCTTTTATACATCCAAGAAAGAGTTGATCCAGCGAGTTACCACAGCAACCGCCAGATTAACCAAAGGCACTAAATGTGATTGGATCTGCACATCAGATTAAGGAATGCAATAAGACTGCTTTAAGATGGCTACTCAGCGATTGAAATAATAAGAATACAAGCTACAAGATGAATTCCTATAGCTCTGAGCCTCACCTCAACATAGTCCTTAGCATGACCCCAATCCCTCTTTGAATCGAGGTTTCCCAGTTCAAGATGATCTTGTTGTCCTAGCTTAATCTTAGCGACAGCTCTTGTGATTTTCCTCGTCACGAAGGTCTCACCTAGGTCAAAAGGTCAGAGTGAGGTCACAGAGGTGTCAGAGTACTGACCTCGGCGGGGGCTCTCGTGGTTGAAGAGAATTCCGTTGCAGGCAAAGATGTTGTAGGCTTCTCGGTAGTTGACGCAGATCCAGTAAGCGTACAACTTGGCCACGCCTGAGAAGTAGAGAGTAATCGATTTGATCAAATGCCTTTGCTAAATCTACTCTTTGGTGATCAACATGATTGTCAGCTAACATTCGAACATGATCATAATAGTCAAATGTGTTGGATAGGTCAACGAACTGACCATATGGAGATCTGGGGTAGAAGGGTGTCGTCTCTTTCTGCGGGATTTCTTGCACTTTTCCGTAGAGTTCAGAGGTCGACGCTTGGTAGAATTTGACCTGGTCTGAGAGGCCGCAGATGCGAATGGCATCGAGGATTCTGAGTGTTCCAACAGCGTCCACATCGGCCGTGTACTCAGAGAGATCAAAGGAAACCTTAAGGGTACAAAAGCGTACGTTTAAACCAAGGCTAATTTTTTCTTTTTCAAATTGGATTATCTTAAGTTAAAATTTTATAAAAATTACAGTTTTCAGTCAAGAGTTGGTTAATCTGATGAATTTCCTTTAGCATGGTAACAACTACAGATCCAGGAGAAATCTATCTCTTGGATGGATTACAATTACAAACATGCCAAATAAACAAGTTCTTGACTGAGAGAGTGAATTAGATCAGGTTAAAGATGAGAATTGAAAATTAAGATCAAAGAATTGAAAATTGAGATCAAAAAATTGAAAAGTAAGACCGAAAAATTGAAAATTAAAATCAAAGAATTGAAAAGTAAAATAAAGACCCAAAAATCAAACAAGACGTTAAAAAGAAACATGAACCAAACAATTCAATTATCCGTTCTTACACAAATACGGTAAGCGTTTCACCTGAGCGTAAAAGCCATTTATACTGTAAAACATCACGTGAATTATGTGCAGATTCTATTTGTTTATGTACACAGTTTTAGTAATACACAGCCATATTTTTATAGCAAACAAAAGCGCACTAAGGGCGTGAAAGAACCTTGACGTGGCTCTGAGCTCCAAGATTGTATATCTCGGTCGGTCTGGCTTCGGCGATAATTTTCACAAGGCAGGAAGAGTCAGTCAAGTCACCGTAGTGCAAGTGCATAGCTGGAAGATAAATTCCGTCAGTGTGCAACATTTAGTGCTGGCTGATTGCTCAGGGGTTTTATGCTGAAAAGGTTTCCATCTAAAGCACAAGAGGAAAATATTAAACATTAACAACATTCGCATGCCAAACTTAAACGGAGAAAACACTCTTTAGGTCTCTAAGGGATAAATCACTAGTACTCGATACACAACTTGAACAACCATGCAGGGAAAACATTTAATCGTTAATCGCTAGTATTAGTAACTTAATCACCATTCACAGGAATGAAAATAAAAACACGAGAGTGGGGGGCGGGGTCATAAATAGTTACACCTTGACATGACTCTGCGCAGCAAGATTGTAGATTTCGGCCGGGCGCACTTCGCTGACAATTTTGACGAGACATGAAGAATCAGTCATGTCTCCGTAATGCAATTTCATCGCTAGGAGGGAGAAACGGGAAAGAAACGAGAATATTTGGGTCACGATCACAAAGTTCCTCAGCGAAAAAAAAGTGAAAAATGGCAGGCTCTTTCTTGTGTGACTCTTAAGAATTGGTCTCTAAAGTGAAAATGGATATTATATTTACACATAATTTATTTCATGCTAGATTTGAGATAAAATCAAACAGATCAGCAGTATGCTACATGAGTAATGCTGTGTTCTCATCTGTGTCTGAACGTGGAATTTACCTCCTTCCGTGTGTGATTTTGGGTCGGCATACAAATGTTCAATACGTCCGGTGTTGAAAGAAGACGACCGCCTAATGATTCCATGCACCTGAAACGGAAGAGAAATAAGGCATCAGGGCTACATCACTATAGCACAACAATGGGTGCTCTTAAAAATGATGAGTTTAAAACATGCACCTTGAGATTTATGCAAATTTATCTTTTTTTTATTAAATTTTGAGTTTATTTTCATATGGCTCAATGCGTGTGTTCTGAATTTTGAATTTCCCAATTGTGAATCAGGGCAGTAAATAATTTCAAAATTTTATCACTTCGTAGAGGGACAAGAACCTGAAAATCAATCCCAGTACCAGCCCTTACTCCTGAGATAATTCAAAATCGATTTCGGACTGATAACCGTCAACTAAATATCTGATATTCTCCTCATGGACGCATCAAATGGTCAAAATTGACAGTCAGTTTTTTTTCTTCTAGAGACATACGTGTGTAGCATTATATAAGAAAATAATTAAGCAGTGAGGCAAAATTTTCAGACAGCAACATGCCCCATCTAGCATAAAAATTTAAAATATGCTGTGAATTATTTTACATGGCTTTTGGGTGAATTATCAAAATGCGCTGGAATTATTATGATGGATCTCTCAGGCAACCTCGGTGCGTCAGAATTGCATTTGATTTTAATCAGTGCCAAAAGACAAGCAGTGATCAGGTGATGAACATACAATGAGAGGCCAACAAATACAAAATTTGGCAGCGGAAATGATGCTTTGGCAGTGACATGGGTAGAAGTGGCTCAATCAAACACGGTGCCAGGGAACAATGCAGTAACCTTTGATCTGATGAATAGTTAAAAGTTGGTAGTTAGCTCTTAGCTACGTAGGATGCGTGAACCAGTGATCATTTGTGCGAAAGATATAAACACTGGCTGATAACAGTTAAATTGCAGTTAATCCATCATAATTATGAGGTTAAGAGGGAATTTAAAAATTTGAAATGGATGAGAGAAATACCCAACTCAAAGGTCAAGATTACTAAAAGCATCGCCACCCAAAGAGGAAGATGGTGGCTGTTGAGCCACAGTAATCACCACATGCACAGGTGTGCTGCGCTTTCGTAGACACCGTGATTTCTATGAATAACAGCTGTACAAGAGGACCAGCAACAGCTTGTAACACTGAATGATTACTGAATGACTGATGGTCAAAGGGATTTAACATTCATGAATGATTCTAACACAATTATCAAAGCCTTGTTTTATATCAACATCTGATTAAATATGATTTTGTGAATGCTGCTATTGGTATGTTAGAAATTACATGTTAATTTTATTCATTACAAATACTTGTACAATGTATTTTCAATTCTACAGCTGGTGTGAAATGAAACACACACAGACTGGTATGTGAGAAATTTTACCACAAAATTAACTCTCACAAAAATTGATTTTTGTCGATGTATAAAAATGTCAGCCACAGCTGAGACCTATGAATAAAAACCATCGCAGTGTGTGATCAATAAATACAATGAAATTTAACCGGTGTGTTTCGACACGCTTTGAAATTTAGCCACGTGGGAGAAAATATTGTGGTTTAATGACGGCAACGGCTTGACGTTAACCACAGCAAACTCAACACTCACCTCATATCCCTTCTTGATGAGGAACTCAGCGAGATAAGAGCCATCCTGAAATGAGAAGAAAAAAAAGATGCACAAAATAATAATCTATTTACCGGTATTTAATTTTCTTTATTACCATTAATTTATTGAATTTCATATCTAATCACATGCTGTTAAGAGCAATCTGGCATGAGTGTAGATTACAAGTTATGTACTACATTTGTAGAGAGGAAGTGAATTAGATGGAAAAGGCTGACTCCATCAACTCTTCATGTCTCAACAATATTCATGATTTCGTCTTAGAACTTGACAACCCTGCCTTAAACTCCTTTACTATTAATATTAATAATTTTAATATTTCAATTTAATATTTCATTATGATTACTCTTAGAAACAAACATATATACATTATACATTAGATATACATTAGAAAAATAAGTAATGCATTCCAGGATGGAAATTTAAATGATGCCAAGTGCCAACCCATTTATTTAAAGCTATGACATGACACGCTTATAGACTACATTCAATAAATACAATAATATAACCATGTCAATGAAAAAGTATTTTGTAGAAACTGTACTAGAAAAAGCACAAACAAGTTATATCAAAGGCCCCTTCCTCTAGGCTTCAATTCTCTTACACAGAAAGGAAGTTAAAATTCAAAAGAGTCGTCTAGATTTAAACTGCATGTCATTTAAGTTGAGACAAGTGCTGTAAGCAAACCTAACATAGTAAGAGAAGAAAAATGATAAAAGGCATTTGAGGCTGGTTGGCAAGTAAATAAACTGAATTCAATGACCAAATAAATGGAAAAAAAATAAATAAAATCTTTCAACACAAAATTCAATTAAATAATAATTTCAAAATGATTTAACTTGAAGGAGTAGTGCAAGAGAGCTCTCAGTGCTATTTCTGGATTACAATTTTTGTTATCCAAATTATAATTTGAATGAAAACATTCTTCACAGGTGAACGACCTCAATCTCAGATGCATGCATGATATTAGTTATCAAGTAACTCTTGAAATCAAAATGGCATTTCACACAGAATGTCATGCGATAAGGTCACAGGTGTAGGTCAAGAAATACTGAAATATCGCGCTGACAGACATCATCACGGCTAGAGAATAATAGCCACTTCTGAAACAGTGCTTGTTAAAGGTGCAGTTCTCTGAACAAGGCACTCAACTTCTCCTCAAGTTCAAAGCAGATTTCTGGTATTTGTCCTTGTAATATATTTATGATGCATCCGGGTTTAATAATAATGTTACATAATACTATCATTACATACAGTAATCAATCAATAACATGAACAATTAAGCAATTGCTCAACTCAGGTCTGAACATGACCTTGACCTCAAGATGGCCATTCTCTGAATCCAGCCATGCTAAGTATAAAATAAAATAAATATAATATTTATAATACAATAGGGTATGGTTATTCAGGGACCGCGGATAGGGCAGGAATATTCAGCTTTAAAAAAAGAGAAGACAGCATCAGAATTCATATTACATAATAATAATTTCATACACATCTAAATAGACTTGTGTTATAAGTTCTCGAGAAACACTCATGACATCTAAGTTGACAGCTTCAGGATTTCAGGGATTGTATCATTATAATTATACAATATATCATTCAATGTATCAATGTACAATGTATCATTCAATCATTGTAAGAATTAGGAATCACGAAGCAATTAAAAGAAATACATTAAAGTTACAATAATGAATAGATTTAAAATTTCTCCACCAAATTATCAAATAATAATGTAATAATCAATCATTTTTATAATTTAACAAATCAAACATTGAAATATTATCTGAAATTTAAACAGGACAGGTGTTATTATTACTGTTAAGGTAAACAAATATATTTAGATACATGCAATTCCCTCACCCTTATTTGATAATGCTTTTAACATCTAGGATCACCAAAGAAGTAATTAGGACGATTTAAAGGAAGAGAAATTCAATTAATTTATTAAATTCCGAAATGACTTAAGTCAAAATCATAATGTATCCACACAGGTTGTCGTGAAACACGTTTACAAGGATTAAATTCAATTCTGTGCAAATTAAAAAATTCTGAGAGCTAAACGAATCGGCCAGTAAGTGGGATAAATGCTATCGTAAATAAATATCTCACCTGGCCTGTTATTCCTGTAATCAAAGCAACTTTACGGCCAGCTTTTGCAGGAGATGAAGAATTGTTTATGCCGGGCGTCGCCATGTTGAACACGTCTGCAAAATATGACGTCGAAAGTTAAAACTTGACGCTTATATAAAGCCGCGGAATAAATCCCGCCCACCACAATGCAGCAGATGGGGTTCGCTCATCTGTTGGATTCACGTCAGACAGTGATATGAGTATGTAACTATGAACAATTTATCCATACGTCAATGATTAATAAGTAAATCATCATTTCAAGCTTATAGGAAAGTTCACTTAATCGATTTTCACAGTCGCATGTTTCAGACAACTGCTTTAAAACCTTTCAGCAATAATTAATTGTGTGTTTTTTCCATTATGACCTCTGTTTTTTGCTTCATTAGAAAATTTGTTTTTGAATAAATTCCTATGTAACTTTTTTTTTTTTTTTTTTTTTTTTTTTGCTTTTTGGGGAACCGTTTCTCAGTAACTAACAATGATTCGTCGTTCAAGTATCTATCAAGTATGACAATGTCCGTGTTGAAAAGTATTTTGTAGGTCAAAAGGCAAGGTCACAATGACCATGAATAGGTGGCTTGTTTGCTTGCCTCTACCTCATTTAATAATGGTCATAACGTTCTAATGTTTTCACCAAATTGTTCAATGCACCATTTTCAGTGAAATTGAGTAGTACTTTCTGTACTCAATAGCATCATTATTGCGTAATAGTCGAAATTGTGAAAATGTTATTAAAAAAACTAAAGTAACTTTTATTGTTAAGCACGATATCATGGCGTAATTTTCAGTGATAGTTGATAATTTTTTTTTTTTTTGCTATTTAATAATATTTTTCAATTATGTCATTCCAAGGTCAAGGTCGTTATCATTGATTTTGAGCTTTTTTTCGCCATGTAATCCATAGATTACAGTTAATTTAACACAAAACATTGCTCTTAGTGTTTGATCGATCTATAACAATAATTAATTGCGCAATTTTTGTGTGTGACAATCTGTGAATGTCCAAATTTGGTCATAACCTAATTTAGCCTATATCTTGTTTCATGGTGGTTAGTTTTGAAATAAAATTACATCTACGTGTAGATATAATATAGACCAGTATTTATTAATTGGCATATTTGGTGTCAGAACAATATTTGACATGATATGTGAGATTAAAGATTGTTAATGCCATTTGTTATAAGGTAAAACATTATGATTTTCTTTCTGAGTGCATTATAATCTCAAATTAATTCCTCACTTGGTTCAGTTCCTTCTTCTTTTTTCCTTTAATTAGGCCTACTCCCCAAAAGTTTCCTGTTCACGTCTCTGACTGATTTCTTTTTGATCTTTTCTTTTCTGTTTCATGTCTTATTGTATAAACCTGACCAATTCATTTTATTCGATTCAGGGATAAATTCATATATCTATGTGAAAAGGATAAAAGATACAGCCATGCACAACTCAGAAAAAAATCGACTTTGTCAATGTTAATGTATTGTTAACAGCTGTGAAATGCAACACCGAAGGGATTCAAGTGTGAAATTAATGTAGAGAATATAATGTAGATGCTTGATTCCACTAATCAAATGTTATATCGAACGAGCAACAAAGGAGTGCCTCTGCAAATTAGTGGCACATTGAAAATGAACATATTGAACACAATTAGAAAAAAAGAGAAAAAAAAACCACACACACACACCATCACACACACACACACACATACACACACACCCACACACCATCACACACACACACGCACACCAACACACACACACACCATCACACACACCATCACACACACACCAACACACACACCATCACACACACACCATTACACACACACCATCACACACACACCATTACACACACACCATCACACACACACACACCATGGCACACACACACCAACACACACACACACACACCATCAG
>KB303857.1:69929-88352 GCA_000328365.1 Capitella teleta
GGCAGTTTGGGTCTATGTGTTATGTGAGTTATTCGGAAATAAGATGATGAATCATTTTTTTTTTAGTTGAATGTGATCAAAATTCCCCTTTAGCTGTTCAAAAACCAATACAAGGATACAAGGGAAAGAGGAAATGTCAGGCTCAGGCACAGAACATCTATTGCCTTTTTCAGGCAACTGCACTTGAGAAAATTCATTTAATAACATAGAATAATAGTCAGATATCCCTCTCTATTAGAGATTGTATGCTAAGCTCTAGAGCACAAAAATATATCGATGTACATATAATGCATTAAATGTTGAACAAATCGATAAATTAGCTCAATTATAACGGTAATACTCGTAATAGACACCTGATAGGATGAGAACCATAAACATAAACATACTAGTCATAACACTATGACAATAACAATGACAATGACATTTGGAAAGAGGCAAAAAAAAAATTGATCTCCAATCGATCCAACGGTGGACACATAAATTGCCAGAAATATTAATTTGGTCTTTCATCTATTTTAGGGTTAAATTACATAAGAATTGATTATTTTGAACACCTTTTGATGAGTCAATAGCCCCATGTTTGTCATGGGTATATGCGTAATTAGACGGGCAATCATTTACTGAAAATTCCAAGCATCTATATATACAAAAAAAATCTTGAAAATAAACATGCAAATGTGATGACCAAATGTTGAAATGGATCTCTGAGAACGAATTTTCCTCGTTTAATTCAGCAATTAATCTGATTAAACATATTATTTTAACTACACAATTTAATGTCGATATATAGAGATATAGTGAGTATGATGTAAGAGTAGTGATGTAAGTGGCAAGTCGCTATCTGTCTGAAACCTTGACAATATGGATGAAGATGTGAGGTCAGAGTTTCAAAATTGACGTTTCAGAACTACTTTTCCCCTAGGATTCGAAAAATAGCGGAAAATTACCGTGTTAATTACGTGTTATACTGAAGCATTTCTTGAGAGTAATACCTATTCAACATTTTAGGCACAATAAAAGTGGTAAATATTTGTTCTACCATGTCAAAAATGATACCTTTGAGAAACACATTAAACCTTTTTTTTTTTACCTCATGACCTGATTTCATCCCCAACTTTAGGTATTTTCTGCAGCGCAGATTTTAGCGGATCTTGGATATGTTAATTGTGCAGCTTCCAATTCTGCATCGGGTAATTGAAATATAAATTATGTTGCAATTTTGTCCAGGTCTAATACTCTATGGACTGGACTACCGTTCCTCACAATATTAATAATTTATCGTCATTTCCGACTCAAAGGCTACATGTCGATACGGAGTCATGTTCAGTAGCACATGATGTAGGAAACATTCTGACCAAACGATTATCACAGAAATATCATTAGCACAAGCAATCTGCTGCACAGCCTTAAGCTGTGCTAACCGCATAGAAGCGAAGCCAGTTGCGGTATACAATTGTACCGAGAAAAAGTTGAAAACTGCAATCATAATTGATTGCAAAACTGGGTGATTATAAAGCTTCCCATAGAGCTAAGTTGGCACAGGACATTCCAGCACAAAGGCAGAATCTGCCAGTTGAGTTCTTGCCAGGCAATGCTGACACGTCAGCACATGGCGTGCCAGCACAAGTAAAGAAGAGTCTGTCTGAGACATCTCACCATAAAAAGGTAAACAGCAAAATACGCAAAGCTATTCAGCAGAGATCACATATTCTACAATTTTGCTTTGATGCAGATAATTATATCCCAGGTTTAGTATTTTTAAATAATAATTACTTGCACATGATGTAATTATCAAATGATCAAGTGGGTGGTTCACATGTGCACTAATAGAATTCCAAATTTCCGATATCCTCTGCTACGAAACTGGATAGTATCTGTATATATCAGTAAGTCCATCAGCCATCTCACTCCTTTCTGCACGCGACAATTCTTTTAATGTTGAATTGCATCATTAAGCTATTTGTTCAATACTTCGTATTTAGAAACATTGATGGGCGAAGCTTCGGTTTCAGACTTCAGATTTCTGCTTTTCAAATCAATAGACTTCAACGGGTTCAAAACAGAGCCGCGAGGCTGGTCGCTGTTGCAGAATCTCCCCACTTTAAAAAAAACTACATTGGCTACCTGTGAAATTCCGAATCATGACAATTGATAATACAATTGATTATCTTTCTTTTAAATCTGTGAATGAACTCGGGCCAACTTTTAAATCTATATCAACCGCCCCGTCCTCTGGCTCTTGCAACCAACATCTGCTGAGGGTTCCTAAATTTAAATGATATACCACTCAGTGAGTTGGGCAGCCAATCAGCCTTGTGTGTTTGAGTGCATAATCCGTGCATAGCGAACGTGTATAAATGAACAAATAGCATAGATCACTCTCGCCATTCATCTTATGTTAAAGTCTCAAAATGCAATTTCATTACGCCATTATTTTATTTTTCATTACTTTAATTCCATTGGCCTTCATTTTGATTATTCTTACAAATCGGGATTCGCGATGGAAAGAATCCTGATTGGGGATTTCATTAAATTATGTCTCAGGGAATGTATGTTGATTGTGATCGAGTTTCGTTGTTAACGATTCGTCTTCGTTGTTTAGCAAGCGATCTGAAATCAACTAGAGGTTTCTTTTGCAAATTTCAATTGATTTTGGTGGAAATTTACATTGTTTCAGTGGAAAATAGCTATTCAAGATGGCTTGAATATTATTTAATTTATGAAACCCACTTTCATTCATTGATAATTGATAAGCTGACTAATTTAACGAAAAAAAATATGAGAACATTATGATCAATATTAAATGAGATAGAGGTGATTGTAAACTTTTGTGACCTTGACCTTTGACCTGTAAAATTCTTTCGGACACACATATTGTCATACTTTATAGATGTATGAAAAATGAAAGAGGAATGATAATTAGTTACGGCTAAACGGCTGACCAAAATTTGTACACAAACAAAAAAATACCTATCGATCGATATTGGAAATTTTTGTCAAACATTTTTTTTTCTCACAAAGATAAGCACTTTAACTAGTTAACAACGTTTGGAGGTGACATTTGCTTTGAAGAATTAGAAGTGATGACAATGTAAGCATCATAGGTCTAACTGGACACAACTTCCTAATTGGTTGTTTGCTTGAACATGCTTCTATTCATATGTGAAGCAGAAGTATTGCATTTATAGGTGCAATACTCCAATTTTAACATCTGTTAAAATCCGAATGAATATATAATGGCGTAGGTTCGCCAATAATTCTTTGAGCACTTGAACTTGTTGAATATTGAATTGTATTTGAGCCACACGATTAAGCACATCAAACATTGTAACAATGCAGAGGAGTCTTATCGTATTCGTTTATTAAAATAACCTACACCGCCTTAATGTATTTGAGTTATATATTGCAATGATCAAGGATTTAACGAGACACTACAAAGGCATTCATCTGCTATTTGAGAAGCGCCCATGATTTGAAAGCCATACAGCTATGTTGGCTGAACTACCTGGCCCTCTCTGTGTGGCTTGCAAAGCAGTGAAAAGTTAAATATTTATATGACGTACAATCACTTCAAACACAACACAGATGGTCTTGATTAAAGAAGGATTGCATCGAATTAAACACGCACAATTCATAAATCTATGAAGCACTTAATGTAGTTGGATATATATATACCATTTTGTGAGAAATGTGACATTTCTGCTGATATAATACTCACCATGGCTGACAAGAAGATACTTGCTTGTGTGGTAACACTTTCTGTGTTCCTAGTTGTGTACTCAACAACATCAGTGGTTCTATGTGGCGACGGTTCATGTGAGCTGGATAATGGTAAAACGCAGACTGATGATGGGAAAGTGGCGTCCCGGACATCTTTGTCTTTGGACTCATCGCTGCAAAGCAAAGCAACAACTCAACGCTCTTTTCTCGCTGTGGTGCCGATCAGATCGGCCTCAGCAAAGTCGAAATTTACCAAGAATACAACCCTGCCTCAGAATACCAAGATAGCAAAAGGTATAACCAATGTGAAGTCCAAACAAGATAAACCTCAAGACAGCAGTGACCCTCACTCATGCCAGGATAACTCATTCAGTAATAACTTGCCATTAACTGCTCTAGCGAGTTTCCCGGGTGCTGGTAACACATGGGCGCGACACATTATCGAGCAGGCTACGGGTGAGTTTGAGACCTTTTTTGATGCACATTGTCATGGTCTGTCTGATAGGAATATATACCGGAAGTGTGTATGAACCAGTCCTGCGAGATGTCGGGTTCCTGGGAGATGGTGTTCACGATGGCTCTGTTGTAGTGATAAAGACTCATCGATTACCCACAGGTGACAGAATTTCCATGTTACAGTCAAAGCTTGTTATTACAAACTTTCAAGGGCCATAAAAATTAGTTCGTAATATCATGAGTTCTATACATGCGGAGAACATAAGAATGTCGTAATGTTGTGTGTCGTAAATTTGTTTTATTCATGCAGTTACGCGATGATTCGTCATCAGCCTACTAGTATCTTCTCTCGTGATCGAAATTAAGCTAATCCAATTGTAATAGTAACATGATTATATTAATTGATCTACTAGCCATAATAGCATATCTGCTGTCTTGATCCACGCTGACATGACCAGAATGTACTCTCATACATTCTAGTCAACTGCGTAACAACCTAGGCCGGCGCTGTGTACTACTGTCTATGGTGGTATGCAGGATAAAGAACCTTTGGGATTTATCGAAAAGAGTAGGGGGAAACCCCGGTCCCGGGTCTTCTGTTCTGGCGCACGTATCACCCGAATGGGTTGGGTGCAGCCGTAAAACCCCATCATGCCTCACACATTCTAGTGCTGTTTTATATGGATAAATTATTACATGTTGCAATGCTATAGCCAGCTTCCAAACTTTCGTAACGGACAATTCGCTTATCAGAATACCACCCAAAGATGCCTTACTTCTCTTGAACGCATATAATATCATGAGGATAAGTCTAAATAAATTGAGCCCTGTATATGAAATATCACTGCAATATACATGCATACAACCTTCATATTTCCTTTAATTCAGGTACAAATGCTCCTGACTATAAGAGATGCATCCTCCTCTTGAGGGACCCTGGAGACGCAATGATAGCCGAGTTCAAACGCTTGAAGGCCGGTAAAACGGGAACCCCATCTTTGGCTCTCTTCAAAACACCAGGTGAGACCAACTACTGCAATGACAGAAATTTGTAAGGGTGATATGACACTGAGCTGGATAGCTTTAAGTGTCACATATGCTAGGTTGCAAAATTTTCATGCTCATTTTTGTTTTGTTTTAACCAACTATATACCGGTAGGCATGAAGGCGAAATGCTTGAAATTTTATCTGTTTAACAACGTATATACCTCATGCTTCAACTATACTAATTGAACTTCCAATATTGTAGATTGGAAACACTTTGTTGGTGAGAAAATGATCCAATTTGAGATATTCTACCGCACATGGCTGAGCGAACTCTTCCAGGGACAGAAGTATATTCTCCGGTATGAAGACCTCATCAAAGATCTCAAGGCCACCGTGAAACCGTTGGTGAAAGTTTTACTGGGGACTGATGTCACCAAAAACGCATTGAATTGCTTGGAGGATAATGCAGAGGGAGACTATCACCGAGCTCCAGCCGATTTTACTCGTGAGGATATATTTACATCTGACCAAGAGATGATGCTGACTATCATTAAGAAGCGAGTCAACAGCAGGATAAATGATTGTGTCAAGAGAGGGCCATGCTTGGAAATTGTGCAGCAATAAAAATGTGTTGTTTGTGTGTTATTGTCTTAATAGTAGGATGATGGAGCGCTGATGGATATTGTCAGGAAATAAGCCGGCATTCAATACCTGCTTGCTTCGGTCTGACCGAGGCGGCCGAGGCCCCGAGTTTAAGATTCGGAGTTTGAGATCCCATTGAGCAGCAGGCAATGGTGAATGATAATTGTAATCTGTTCCAATAATTTTCAATTCTTCTGTGACTGCAGTGCATCCCAACTGATTAGCGATGCAGTGCATGTGTTCTATAGGAGTATTTTTCCATTACCAATAGAATTTCTACTGTTTATCGAAGTATGCAGCCTAAATGCAGGAGAAATAAAATAACCAAATTATTGATTTGTATACCACAAGATTGCCCTTGAGCTTCTATGCAGTTCACAACAACTTATCCCCGGTTATAGGACCCCCAGATGTGACACATATGTCCACAGCGAGCTAGAAGTGGCGCATCAACATTGAAGGACAATCACTTAGACGATGACAATACCATCTTCGTCCAACCAGGTACCACAATGCCATACGTAGCTCCCCAAGGGTAGCGGAGTAGTACGGCTTGGGGAGCTAGCTACCACTGTACCATTGCGCCCCCTTGGATGAAGGACCCTTGGGATTTATCGATAAGACAGCGGGAAAATCCGGTTCCCGAGCTTCTGTCCAAAATCCTGTATCACTCGAATCCGTTCGTTGTTGAAGCAGGCGAGCAGCACAACTCAATCTTGTTCATAATTAAGCGTCTTCATCACACGTGTCGCAAATTTGGTTCACGTGTGATTTTTTTCCCCCCCGAGTTCATCGCCCAATGATCATAACGTGTCTATACGCCAAATTACCGTAATGACTAGCTATATCGTCTACATGCCTGATCCTATTTATGTGGCATTTGATACATCTACATAATACCAACACGGTTGAGAGCAATATTATATCAAGAGAAAAGTTGAAATAACGATTTACAATTTGCTATTTTACCGGAGTGTTATTCACATACAAAAAAAAAACAACAGATAATTGGTAAAAAAAACTTGAAAAAATTAAGTAATGAATGTAAAGTTAAATTGTGAGAATAAAATGAACAACGATGAAAAATAGTTAAAAATAGTCAACAAGTGAACAACAGACAAATAGATACTTTGCAGTATTAAAAATGACTAAGTAACACATATTTGAGATTCTAACAAAGTGCTGAAAATGCTGAAAGTATCAAATCTGATTCCAGGCAATGGATTCAGCAATTGTTTTGTAGAGATTTCTGAACACAAAATCTTCATAACGAGAATGGCAGGAGATTTCAACGCAATCCGACTGAGTCAAATTGACACACAGACTGAGGAGTGATTCCAACTTTCCTCTTACAGGAATATCAGGGATTCTTTGCAGGAGACCCGTATACAAGTTGCTGAAGGATGGGAGAAAGATTTTCTCACAAACAGCCTAAAAAAATATAAAGAGATTTAACTGAAAAAGTAAATATATTTTATCCTTTGAAACCAAAAAAACCCCCTTTTATATCAGAAATTTTAAATACGTAAAAAATTAATGAATTACCTGAAAATTGCTATTTTTCCGCGTTCGCAAACACAACTTCTTGTTGGTATCGCAGAAACCTTTGCAATCAAAATAGGCACAATCCGTGTCACTTGTACAATTGTGTTGATCTCCAAATATACTCCCCAATCGAGTATCCGTGACAACCATGTCAACATCTAATGCTTTTAATGTGCCAACTGACGCGATCCCAAAGTTCTCTTGCTTCATATCACAAAAATGCAACGGAGAAATATCCTCAACGAAATCGAGATATTTCAGGGCTAAGATTGCCGTGTCCCTCCATGCGACCCTTAACCTCCAGTCGGGGGAAATCGGAGCAATTTTTTCTACAAAGTAGAAATGTCCACAAACGCCAAGAATTCTGGGAAAAGATTTACGAGGAAATAAATGAAGTAGAACAAATTCTTCTTGCTGCAGCAGACTCCAGAGACTGTTGATATCGGCTTGTGTCGATACGTTGCCCATGAAAAAGTCGCTAAGGAATTCATCTGAGGTCGTGGCATTGGTATATCCCGAGTTGTACAGTAGAGATTGTCGCACTATGGCATGGAATTTTTTTTCTTGCAAGAAGCGTTTTACTAAATGTTGATTAATATTCAAGCTGTCGTATTGGGTGATGCGCGATTTCGCTGATTTGAGCACCACCCCTTCATGGTACCATTCTCCAACAAGTACAATTTTTCCTTCACGATAATTTGAACAGCGGACCAGCGTGAACTGCAAACACATCTCTGTGCACCTGTTGCCGGAAATTCGACCGGCATGAAAATCCTGACACTGTAATAGAAACGTTGGTTACAAGTAAGTTGGTTTGCTTGACATAATGAGTGAAAGAAATCACAAAATGATTGATTCTCACAGCTGTGGACAGAATGCTAAGACTCTCTGCTTGAGAACACCAGAGGGCGCCTCTGGGCATCAGAAGCCACAATAAGAGAACAACAAGCAGAAGAGAAAGCACGGTCCAACGCCGTCGCAGGAGGCATCGCATTGGCTGCTTCATGGCGCTCCATCAGGCTGAAAATAAAATTCATTCAAAAATATAAATAACAACTATATTATACATGTATATTGATATATAGCTCCCCAGGGGTAGCGGAGCAGTTCCTACACTCCGCTACGGCTTGGGGAGCTAATTGATACATATAGCTAGTTCCGGGGCACATAATGACATATCCGTGTCTTTATCATCATAATGCTAAAGACACAGGTTGTGTCTGTATAGCTCCCTATAGTAGCTATGTATTGTATTATAGACTCCGCAACAGCCTGAAGAGCTACTTGCTAGTAGTAGTAGTAGTAGCAGGCTAGTGTGAAGTGTCTGAATAACAAACCAACTTGAACTTCCAAGCTGCAATAACTGTTCGGTATGCCTATTCTTGCCTACCCAATTATCAGCAAAGACAAGAAACACACATACTTATCCAACGCTAGGTCCTAGTTAGCTCCCCAAGGGTAGCGGAGCAGTTCCCACACACTGACACTGCACTACGCTACGGCTTGGGGAGCTGATAGGTGCTAGTACCATAAAGCAGCACTGATGGTGTAAGAACTCAACAAACAGGGCTCTTAGCTCTTGAAATCTAATTATCTCTTTGATTAGCTGACATACTACAGCGAGCCCTATGGGTCTCCAGACCTCGCCCGAGAATCTGTGCTACTCTATTGATGAATTCTTTTCTTGAAGATGACGAAAATAACGTAATGACAGCAGACGACGGGGAGGTCTCATTTTCGTCATTTTGATTAATGACTATTTTCAGACTAAAAGTCCGATTTAGTTACTTTATTATTTTTTTCCATAGTAACAAATAATTTAAACAATAATTATCAATTATTACGGATAAAAGCTCAGCAATAATCTGAATTTTCATGAATATATTTTTCAATGAATGAAATATCCCTGAAATATCAAGTTGGTTGAAACATTTCGGAGCAGACCTCGATGGGGTTGAAATATTAAACAAACAGGTACTAATTATCGTTATCGAATTGGAATCATATGTTCTATTGATTGATCGTTGATTAGCTGATTTGATTCAAACTTTAGATTTATTCTGTTACATTCCTTGCAGTCTATTTCATAACTAACATTATAATTTGTGACATTCTCACTCGCGCGACATTCGCGGATGGAACGAAACTCGTAGTCATAACGTTCTCATTTGCTAGATTCCTTTATTGAAACACTGTATCCATTGCTATTTGTATCTAGAGCAAATTATTCATTTTATTTCATTCTTCATAACGACAAATTTTTACTATCAAATTCTTTATTTGTTCTTTATATACCATTAGTAACAAATGTTATTAAGCGTGTAGTCTGCAGACATACTAGTAATTGAGTGAAATGTATGATTCTATTAATTAAGCCTTACTTCTTGGGCTTTAGTCATTTGCTTGTAAATGGGCAATATACATGTATTTAATTATAATTTTTGATGTCTTTTCAGTCACAATGGAGCCTGCCTCCCTTCTCCCGAGCATCATCTTCGCCGGTCTCGTACGTGTTATGTTGATGCTGTATGGGCTTTGGCATGATGCCAACTTCACAGTCAAATACACTGATGTTGATTATTACGTGTTCACTGACGCTGCCTCTCACGTTATTCACGTTTGTATCGTTTGGTGTCGTAGAATAATTAATGAATTCGTTTTCTCCACAGGGCGAATCTCCGTACAGCAGAGCGACGTACCGTTACACCCCACTTCTGGCGTGGGCACTCGCTCCTAACATTTACGTGCATCCATGTTTTGGAAAAGTGATCTTTATCGTGTGTGACATCCTGGCGGCTGTTTTAATCCACAAGATTCTCCGAAGCCAAAGCTGCTCAGCACAGAGCTCCGTTTTCTGCGCTCAGTTGTGGTTATTCAATCCCATAACCATCACCGTATCCACACGGGGAAACGCTGAGTCCGTAATGTCCGTCCTTGTGTTGATCGCGCTTCATTACTTCACTAAAAACACAACGCTGCAATCTCTGGTTGTTGCTTCAGTGACATACGCCATCTCTGTGCACGTTAAGATATTCCCCGCGACGTACGCTGTTGCGATATATTTCTACGTCAACAGCAAGTATTTCAATCATCAACCGGTTTTTTCTGTGATGCCGAACCGTTATCGTGTTCTGGCTGGGGTCATTGGAGCAACGACCTTTGCGGTGCTGACCGGCCTCTGCTACTTGATGTAAGTTGAAGTTTTTGTTTCGTTAATAAGTTTTGTGTGAGTATTAATTAATTATGTTTAGGTATGGGTATGAATTCCTCCATGAGACCTACCTGTATCACGTCATACGACAGGACACTCGGCACAACTTCTCTGCGTATTTCTACCTCTTCTACTTGTTGCCCGATGTTTCCTGGTTGAGTGCAGCAGTCTTTGTTCCTCAGCTTTTTTTGATACTCCTCTCTTCGTACCATTTCTACGAAGATCTCATCTTCACTTGCTTCATCAACACATTTGTCTTTGTCACTTTCAACAAAGTTTGCACTTCACAAGTGAGCGCGATAAAAATCAAAGAAATGAAGAAACAAAAATTTGTTTCTTTTCAGTATTTCCTGTGGTACCTCACAATTCTCCCTCTCATTGTTCCATACCTTCACATGAGTCTCAAACGAGTCATTTGTCTCACGTCATTATGGTTTCTCTGCCAGGTAACAACTTCTTAATGAATGAGAGCTCTAAATCAACTTTTTTGTTAATTTTTTATCGACCATTTGCATACCTTTGTTGTTCTTTGAGAATCTCTTTGCTTTCAGGTGTTGTGGCTGACGCCTGCGTATCAACTGGAATTCGAAGGCAAAGACACTTTTCTGTTCATCTGGATAGCGTCACTTGTGTTCTTCGCTGTCAATGTGTTCATCATTGGAAACATTGTTCAGTTTTACGATTTTCGACCCAACGTCGAGCGAAAAAGCCGAGAAATGAGTGAAATTGGAACAGTGATCAGAGAAATTTGGCAAAAACGAAAACATTTGTAGATTTGATGGAATTGTTTTTAATCTTCTGTTTTGTATCTTATAATTGGAATATGATTCATGAGCTTGCCCTTTTTGGTTCTCTTGTTAAGGAAATAAATTTGGGGGCCGTGGTGGTGCAGGGGTAGCGGCCTCGCCTAGCGTTCAGAGGGTCATGGGTTCAATTAGCCAACGCACCGGGTTCGAATTTCACGGCCCTCATGCCCACCACAGCAGGACACATAGTGTCGAATTGTGGTATCTGGTTGGACGAAGTTGGTAAGTGGTTGCTCCTTTCAAAGTTGTTTAACATTGTGTCACTTTGGAGGGTCCTATAACCAGGGGAATTGTGTGCATAGAAGCAAAGCCATTTGTGGTGTACATATTGAGAGAGAAAACAAAAAATTCTATAAGTATGTTCTGCTTCTTTTTACCTTTTAATTTCCACTCAGTTTATTCAACCGGTTGCCATAGAAATTAATGTCACAATGTTGTCAGAAGATTCAGAATTGTGTGACAATTAGCATCATTGATAACGAATGGATTTAAAGGTTGAGAACAGCACGGTCCCATCACTTGTTAGCACGGTGCCATCACTTGTTAGCACGGTGCCAAGTGGTCCATCAAAACATTTTTGCTGACATGTAACCTTTGACCTGTAACTAAGAAAAATCTATGTGAGGCTCCACGGCAAAACGTCGCAAAAAATAAGGTCAGTTATGTGATCAGATAGAGGTTGAAAAGGTGGACATTTTGGTGGCTGGTTTATTACATTGACCAGTCACAGAGATATGGCCATTTGAAGATAACCCAAAAAGGCATATTCTGAGACAAAGCGTTGCTTTGAGTTACGTGGGCAACCCTGGATAGCGGTCCTGTTCCTTGCTTTGCGATTGGTTGGACGGTGAATGAATCAGTTAATATTTTTAGAAAGTAGAGAGCACAACCTTCACAATGATATCAAGGTCATTCAGGTGCAATGCGAGACAGCCGAGTTGCTGACAATTGAAAATGAGGATTAATGGCTCATTTCTCTCAAATAATCAATCGGTTGTTCTTAGGGGTGCCTCAATTAAAAACAATTGATGCATTTATATTGTGATCGGAGTATTAATGCATATTCCTTCATGAAGAAGGAATTCTGCATCGAATAATCTGAGAATCTCAAAAATGTTGAACAGCCCCAGCTACAAGAAACGCCTCTATCTCTGTTGGGCGCTGTGCAACATATCCGCGGGTTTTGCCTTGAAGCCTCAGGTATATTTTTTTCTGTATTAAAAATTCAAAACAATTCAACAATTCAATACTGTGCACAAATTCAATTATGGAGAGTTCAAACAAGATTTAATTGCATTAAACAAAATTGAACACATATCAACAGAATGAATTATTTCCGGTGCAAATTAAAGATAACAATTTTGGCAAGTACAGATTGGTGGTACTGTTGAATGCATCTCCAATCAGAGACCGTCCAAAACTTCGTCGACCGCATTGGCGTCTCGGTGGTGGCGACGCAGGTGGATCTTGAGTGTGCTATTCTGGGCAGTGGCATAGTCACAATACTCACACTTGTAGGGCTTTTCACCTGAGAGGAAATCAATCAATGATTCAGTCAATTTCACAGATCAAACACACCTGTGTGCGTGCGCATGTGCACTCTGAGATGGCTGCGTTCTACAGTGGCGTAGTCACATTTATCACACTTGTAGGGTTTTATGCCTGCAGAGGAATTCACAGTAAGAGACGGCACAATTTAATTCATTCATCATAACAACTTTGTATCCCGGAAGCTCAGAGAATTCAGATTGTTGGTTTTATTTGGGTTTTGATTTCAAGATACCACCAGCATAATAATAGAGACGAGTCCATTTGGTTCAAGCACAGATTAATTAAATGTAATCAATGTAAGTAAATTAAATGTAAGTCATTATGTCGTACATACCAGTGTGCTTGCTTTCATGTTTCTTCAAGTGAATTCGCTGATTGAACGAACGATCGCACACATTGCACTTGAAGGGTTTGGAGGTCGGATATTTGCGTTTCTTCTGGGCCTTATTCTCATTTGGCGACTCTTCATCTAACACTGATGAACTGAACGGAATCGTTGATGAGGCTGCCGCCATTTCCCCATTGGGTACGGAGGGAGGGAAGAGGTTGATGACAGGGTTCATTGGAGAGGGTAGGAATGAGGATATAAATGGAAGAGAATCTGGAGTTTTAGCAAAATGATTCATTAGGGAATCAAGGATGAGGTTGGTGTTGCTATCGGTAGCTTCCCCGTCCTCATCAATGATTAGATCGCTGTTGTCAGTAGCAACAGGTCTCTCAGCTGCTGCTGCAGCTGTTGGCGGCTGGGTGTCTTGGATACCAGTTATCGAGGAGATGATCTCATCTACATCCTGACCGTCACTGGTCACGTTGAACGACGACAGTTTATCTGCTACTAAATTCGACACCGGTTGGCCCTCTAGTGTCGTCGGCACAGGTGGTTGTTTGCCCTCTGGTGGTGAACCACGCACTCGTTCCATCGCTTTCTTCTTCAATTTGAACGCTTGCAAGTGTTTTGTTTCAATGTGGCGTTTGCGTTTCTTAGGGAGAACACCGACGCAGCATTTCTTCAGGTTTTCGTGCGTCCCTGGCATAACCGACACGCCGCATTCCTCACGGTCACAGCACATTCGGCCGTTTTCGTCCGTAGATTTAGCTGCTGATCGTCTCAAACGTTTCTCACAACCTCTGACCCCCAAAGGGTCCTGGCATGTCTGGATGGCAGCGTCTGCCACAGATGCTTCTGTGCTGCAACAGAAGCGGTCCATCTTGCGGGGTTTGCATCGAGCGGCATCACAACATCCCTCTTCCTCTGCAGCTTCTGAGATGATGCGCGTGTCGTGTTGGTATTGTACATGATCAACGAGCGACCACAAGGAGTTAAACGACTTGGAACAATAGCTGCACTCTAATTGGTCAAGGCCTGTAATTAAAGCAAAGTAACTTTTGTGTGCATTAAATGAGTAATATTTGGTGAATAACAATAACGATACAATTCAATTTGATTTTAGTTTTTTCTATTAAAATAATCATGAAACCCATACTGTCATAGTACAGACACAGACACTATACACTATCATACAGTGATACAGCCACGTACATGGTACAGCTCAGTGACACTTATCAGTTATCAAATAACGAGTACATATATTATATAATATATTCAAGTATTATATAATATATTCAAGTATAATATATTCAAGTATTAGGTTCAAGCATTGCCTTTAGCCAAAACAATATAAAAATTAAATATCTGAGTACTTAAAAAAAATAAAGCTTCTCACTTAACTAACTTACTAAGTCAGTGAACTTGAGTCTTGAAGTTGAAGACAGTGACTGAGTGGCACACTCAGACACTGACACAGTCTTGTGACTAATCATTAATTAAGCTCACCGCATGATGTCGATTTGTGATGTAGAAATGATTCCATACGAGACAAAGGAAAGAATGCCTGACAGTCGCCACAAACTATCTTATCCACTCCCATCTCGATTTGTTGTCTTCACAAAACATACATAAAAACACAAAATATCTAACACAATACTGAAAAGAAACTAGGAAGAAGTTGATTGCGACAAAAAGTACGAAATATGGTTGACCGTAAATACAACGCAGAAAACATAACGTTCAAAGTGCGTTATGATTTTCCAGTGCGACCGCAAACGACCTGCATAGTGACCGGCCTCTATCCATTTCAAACGCACCCTTTTTGGGCTTCGAGCTTTTTCTTATCCACTTTGATGTGAGTCTTTGATCTACGAAGCCATGATGATGAAGCTCTATTTGATTGTGCCTGATTCTGTTCAAGGGTGTAATTCATGTGCTCCAAATAGTCTAATAGGGGATGAAAAAAACTAGATGAGAGGCTGACACCAGCAGCACAAAGCCCCAATTAGGGATTTAACCAACAAGGAAATTTGTCTGGTTTCTACAGGTGGCATTATGCATATTATTCCGGGTGATCGACACGTGTTCTCACGGTGGGCATTTGTGGAATTTGCGTAATTAAACTTGAAAATGAGCTTATTTTGTACAGAGTCATTAGCTATACGAATAGGTTTTTGTTACTATGCGTTAGTACATGCATGTGTATACAGCTAGACCACACCCGTTGATTTATTTTGGATTTAAGTATTCAGTATTGTGGAAATACAGTCAAATACTCTCATAAACTTTTTCTATTCCCCTTAGAATAACGATAGACTGCCTACCTGCCTACCCCAATACCTGAATGTTACAACCATAATTATGTTCTTCAAATCAAATGTTCACCTTAACTTACGTGATTATAAAATAGAAATCCTGGCACTGGTTTTACGAGATAGCTGTATATTAAGATGGCCATGTACAGCAAGGTCGTTTCGTGGGCCGTACTTTGGAACAACCGCCATGACGTAAGCATGGGCTACGGCTTGCAAACACCATCAAGAAAAACACGATTATTATCTGCATGAAAGTCAGGGAAAGACTCGACAAAGCGTGAGAAATAATGCTACACGTGGTGTGCTGTATATATCGCTGCAGTACAACGTACCTCAATATATTAAAAGCATGCGGATTAAACATTATTTCAGATCATTATTGACTAACTTTTATTAGCTCAATTGACTACAAAGACTAACGAACTGTGTCAATCGTGCTGAGCTTGTTTCGATCAGTCAATGATTCCATACAAACGATATGTTCTTGAAACTCAGCAGTCTTTTTCAGAGCAAACATGACAGAGCAGGTTTTTTTTTTTTTTTTTTTTTTTTTTACTCTTTTATCCTCCCCTATATGCCTCTGCCCCCACCCCTTACCGCCGCCAGATATTGAAGAAACCTGGCGCATGACCTTTAACAAATCGGGCACACGTGACGTCACACCTTGAATGTCACCGGATATGACGTAACGCACAGCGTACAATTTTCCAACAATACTCTTAAAGCCCGAACTACATTCTTTACCAAAACATGTCCACGCATGCGCACGCCAGGAACAAATCAAGGACCTTCGTGGAAACATTGTACTTCAACGAACCAAGTCCTTTATAGCTATTCACTTGTGTGAGTTTTATTTTTATGTGGGCTTTCATCTTTTGCAGCGCTCCTCTCAATTAAAGAGTGATCTAGAATAATCCAGAACCCTCTAGAATGCGTGTTTACTGCAGTAATTACGATGAAGGTCTCTTTGAGTGTTTACCGTTCTTTGATTTCTCTCAGATCCTCGATTTCTCTGATCTTGTTCAACTTCATTCGCTCTACTTCTCCGGCTGATCGCGATATATTTTGCATCGTTAGCTAGCATAGGTTCCAGGGCCAAACTTTCTTAGGTTCTGATCGAGGGCCAATGACACCCCGCATTGTTTTGACACATCTGTTTGAGTATCCCCTTTATAACTGATGTTTGCATGTGGTAAGCCAGCAACACAAATAATAAATTCCTCTTTCATTTAAATGGTTGGCCAGTTATTGATGTCACAGGAAAACACCCGGATGTCATCTGTCGCCATGGAACGCTTATATATGAATCTATCAAACATTACAAAAAGTTGAATCGTTGGTTTCTTCAACACCCATGGAACTTTAGAGAAACCGGAAGCTAATGAACAATGAGGTGCAGAATTGAAGGAACTACACTCGCTTTAAATACCTCGTTTTGCCCTGTTACGTGGACTTGTCTCTTCTTGAATAATCTACTACAATATTTGAAAGGAATCCTCACAATATTTGACCTTGGTTACAGACTAGCGGCACAGAGAGGTAATGACGATGAATAAAATTGATGAGTCGATTGAAAACCTCTAAGCGGAGCCATTGTGTTTCAGTTGCATTGTTGCTGTCTGCCAGTAAGCAAAGATTCAAGATTGACAAAAGCCTTGTCCGAAACGTCAGAACATTGAATGATGACATGAATAATAAAACGTCTCCCTTCACAATCCAGAAAAGGAGACCGCTTCTTCGATGTCAGCTGATATTCCCAGGGAGGAATTAAGCAATTTTGGGATACTCTGTAACATTTACGAATAAGTTTGATTTAGCTGTTGCTGTTTTGAAAATAAAATACCTAACATGATCAAGTATCGAATTTGTTTGCAGGGTAAATAGAACTGTGGACATTATGATCGAGGGTCTCGTGAAACACCCGGCATTGATATTGTAATGCTGGCTTCATGTTTGTCAACCATATATCAACGGTTGACGTACTCACTATATAATATAGTCTATATAATTCCCTTTCTCGTGAAACCATGCGACAAAACAGAGAAAAAAGGTATTTAGATGAATGCACGATTCCGAAAGAGGCCTCCGAGCAAACCGACAACCAATCAAATAGAACAAATGACCTTGGTCTGATTAACAAATAACATCAGGAAATATCAATTTTCATGATCACAATCTCTCCAATTCATTAGATGCATCACATCACGAAACGCATTGACGCATGGAGCAATAAGCTGTTGTACAATCAAGGTTCCGAATCAACAGAGCATCGTGTAGCCTTGGATTGAGCCATACCGTTGTAATTCACCAGATTCATGAATTATAAATATGAGGCTCCACCACGGTGACCACAATGGGAAACATGTGCGCATCGAATTATTGTTCTGATGATCTCGATTATACATGCGATTCCGAATGTTCATTTATCACATTGGAATAAAACGCTCGCGGTTGTCATATTGATAGCTTGTATTTAATATTTAGTGGCGTACACTGAATCAGAGAGACATACGACGTGGCGGAGGATCACCTTGGTCAACACATAATTGACCAGTATATAAACAAACCAAGTTGCCATTTACAGACAAACGTTGTGCAATTCAGTTATGGACACAAGACCATGTAAACAATGGCTTATATCTGTTTCGTGGTCTTCTGTTGGTGCAAATATCTCATAAAATTCATCCGTTTTGCATGGACGTTCTATCCATCACCAGGCTGACATGTTCACTTGGTCGACACAGAGAGCAAAATGCCCCTTAATGAAATCATGGATCATAGTATCAATATTTGTCGCTGCTCATTCGTCATCGTATTGGTCTGTTGCAATTAAACAGGTCAACATCAATGAGTCAAGATAAA